>JADFUC010000223.1:0-44246 GCA_019722365.1 Lithospermum erythrorhizon | reverse complement strand
ATCAAATTGTACTTCGTTTCAGTTACGTATTGCTCTATTGAGGTTATTCGCAGTACGGCGCCAATTTATCTTCCTTTATGCGAGGATGGCTCGGCCAATTGCGGGAATTGCGGACTCGATTCTGAGGAGTTGTTGGACAAAGGGATTAAATCGGACGAGTGTATCTCGTGGGGTGCACGGTGTTGTTTGTGAAAAAGAAGGATGGTTCGGTAATTTGTGCATTGACTATAGGCGGTGAATAAAGTGACCATTAAGAACCGATACCCATTGCCCAAAATTGACGATTTGTTTGATCGAATTTGAAAGATGCCAGGTGTTCTCAAAGATTGATTTGCGGGGTCATGTTATTTCCGGCGAGGGTATTTGTGTTGATCCACATAAGGTAGAGGCCGTGAACAATTGGGAGCGTCCCACGAGTGTGACTGAGGTTAGGAGTTTCTTGGGGTTAGCTGGTTATTACAGGAGATTCATCAAGGACTTCTCTTTGATTCTTGACGCCGTTGACGGAGTTGACGAGAAAGGGGTTGTTATTTGGGATGATGATTGTGAGGATTGTTCCTAACCATGTAGCATGTCATAATCAACTTCATTTTCTTCCTTTTTCCTCGTGGCGAAATTCACCCTCCTCCTTAAAAATTTTCATTTCCGTTTCTCTCTTGATTGTCGCTTTCCAGGCTTCAGATGGGTTGTAGAATATCTTTCTCCCATCATTTCTTGAGTTAAGGTAAGAAATTTCAAGTCCTTCGAAGATGTTCTTGGGTTTTGACATAGTTGACTTTTAAATGAATTCAATTTTATGATGAATATTAGTTGGTTATGGGTTACGTAGTATATATAAGTGATTAATTCGTGATTTAGATCGTTTGAGGATGTTATCATTTGACTTTTAGGTTTCGGTTGACTTTTGGGTTGATGTTTTCTAAGACTTTAAATGTGTAGGAGGTTATGTTGGGACCTTATTATAGTTGTTGTGATGTTAAATTGGTGATTTAAAATTAATTAAAGGTAGTTAGGTTGAAAAAGTGTTAATTCCAAAGTTGAGTTATAATTGATATTTAGAATTATAGGTTGTTTAATTATGGACCTAATGATTAACTAAAATGACTTATAAATTGATTTGTAATGATTAAGTAATAAGATGGAATTATCTAGGGGATCGGTGGGTTGTGTGTAGATGGGATTATAGTCGATAGTTTATCCGTCATGTTAGACCGTTTAGAGATAGTTCCCCTAAGAATTGGTTATGTATCTTCTAGAGCATGGTATAGTAGTAGGTCTTGATTATACATTTTGGGTGTTTTGTTAGGCGTTGATCGTGGAAAGGGACAGTTACCGTGATTGTGTTCGCGAAGGTTTTGCAGTAGCTAGCGAGAGGTGATCTTATCTCGGGTGTTACTTTGCGTGCTTACTTTAAATTGTGTATAGATGTTATTATGATATGATTATGTGAGAATGATATACATGTCATTGTGTTATGATTAAATTGAGAATGATATACATGTAATTGTTATATGATTATGCGATTATGCGGCTGAATTGTTGAAATTTTTGCTTGAGGTAAGTAATATGACGAACTCTGACTTATATTTACGATTTAAATGACCTTATGGAGCCAACATGATTTAAATGGCATCGGCACTTATGATTTACTACGTGGCCTTGTCGGTGTGTTTGACTTGCGGTGTGAGATGTTTTAGGCGTGTGCTTGGATATTGTTTGGGAGTAGAGTAGGCTGGTTGTGAGAGGTGATGGTTAGAGTGTAATATGACTTGGTGACTTGAGTATCAGTTTGACCTATGTTAGGATGATTAGGGGTTAGGTGACTCTCCTTCGCTGCGGGGATATGCGACGATATGTGCCTTATACTTAGTGTATAAGTGCGTGTGCCTTATACTTAGTGTATATAAGAGCGGTGTGCCTTATACTTAGTGTATGAGTGCGACGTGCCTTATACTTTGTGTATAAGTGCGATTGTGCACTTATACTTTGTGTATAGAATGCGGTTTTGGCCTTATCTTTGCGGTATAAGTGAGGGTGATCATTGATTAGTCGTTCTGCGGGTAGACGGATTGAGTATATGCGCGTTAGAGGTTAGTATCTTTGGTGAGATATGAGAGATAGGAGGTTTGATGACTAGAGTTTAGTCCTTGTTGAGGTCTATTGATTTAACTTTGCAGGTGTGTCTTCTTTGAAACCTTATTGTATCTTAATGTATTATATGCGAGACTTCTGTGGAATTATATTGTATGGCCGCTTTTTAGGTAGTCACGGATATATGTATTTTATTCGTATTTGACTATTATATTATTGATGATTATTTAGTTAAGGTATGGTAAGTTCGGCCATTAATGTGTTAAGTTTCACTAAGCCTCATGACACACCGCACCGCATTAGGCGACATTTCATTTGTGCAGGAGTTGTGAGGCGATTGAGCGAGGCTGTTTGAGAGTTTTTGTTCAGTGGCTAGGTAGTGTCGGGTGGCGAGAGGATCACCGTAGTCTGATTTTGATGTGTTGTCCCATTTGTTTTTGATTGTTGTATTTTCCTTTTGAAACTTTTAGCCTTGTCGGCCGTTGTCATTTTGTATTACGATACCAGTACTTACTCTCTTTGTAGCCTTGCGAGACATTATTGTTTATTTGGGATATGTTGTATTTATATGGAGTTGGTTGGTTAGATGTCACTGATGGATTGTAAATTTTTTTAAGCGTGATTATTTTGGAAATATTATATGTAATCTTATTTTGGAAGAGCGAGTATTTTTTAAAGCGAGTCGTCCATCGGTTTTAGTGATTTTGGTGTTCGAATTATAATGACTACTTTCAGGCGGCCGACTGAGGCAGTCGTTCTGATGAGTATTACAGTTTGATTTCAATAAAATAATATGTGCTCATAAAGTAAGTTGAAAACAGTGTATATTTTCCATCCGAAGATTGTCTACTTTTATTAATTTTTCATTTTTCATAACTTCATCTATTTGTTGATCCGTTCCATTATGAAACTATAGTTACCTCTGTTCCACTTAAAGTTACTACTGGCGTATTCGAATGCTGGCGTGAATACCTTTAGTAAAACTTCCGCGATTCGATCAAGGTCATGCTGCATCATAGTAGTGGTGCCTGACGCATGACCTTGGCGTAAGGTGAATCATATTACTATGTAATAGACTTCAACCTCCGTTAATGTGAGGCTTCTTCTTAGAGGATAAGACGCTTTAATGAAGGATTGCCTTGTCGATAAGAGGACTCTGTCTATTTATAGAATTTAATCTATTATAGATTTCAAATCACCTCGAGCTTCATGCCATCTTAAGCAACAAGCAAATGTCATGCGAGGCTGGCATATATATAATGTATTGATTATAGCGTGTACGTATATGTAGGCTGAGCCTGAAATGTACAAGAACTAATCACTCTTATACCTTGCAAGGTTCTAGGAAAGATTTCTTCAATATTTAGTGTATAAAACTTCATTTTATGCAATTAAACCACTAACCTTTAAGGAACTTCGGGTTCTTCGTACTCTTGATTAACATTGATTTTTCATCAGAGTATCAAAGTGAGGAATTTGCTCGTTATACTTTCGATCTTAAGTTTGCAACTTTAGATTCTATTAGTATAAAGAAACTTTTTTAATATTCTTGCTTGAGATGTGGAGTTCCAATAACAATGTCACAATGTAAAGTATCCGTCGTCGTTACTTAGGAACATTCTTTGGATAACGTGCTTAGACCAGCGTATTTACTGACTTATTGGAATAGCAATAAGAATGTTTGAAATAAACTTTATGAGCATAGTCAACCAATGAATATGTTTAATCTTGGTTTCTCCAACCAAATGTATGATTAAACGCTCATTGATGACGATTTCTCATTTAATGAGAATAAATTTATATATACGATGATTACTTGTCTGAAAGTAATATAGAATGAGACTCTTTACTCACGATGAATCTCACCATCCGAGAAAAATAAAAAATAAAGTTTTTTATACTCAACCCATATGATAAAGATCTTATTTCATTTAAATGACCTCAAGTCATTTTATTCGAGTATTATTTATTCTGTTGTCATTTGTGTCAGCTGCATTTAGGTTTAAATGCATCGAGTGGATCTCACTTGATAAAACCAGAGGGTTAAATCTTTGGATTGGTATACTCTCACGAACCTTGAATGCATTCAAATCACATATTTATTTCCACTATTTGTACTTCATAAATGAAGACTCTGTCACGATAGAGTAAATTCTTGACACTATAGTGGATGAAAATAATACTGACTTCATACGGTTATGTACAAAATGACTTAATATCAACTCGATGCGAGTTAAATTATGTCTACTACGGTGACATAACACTAACTTGTTCAAAGTTTGTTTATCAGAAGCACAACTCTTGAGTTGTCTCGTAGTTGAATATGAATAAATTAATTTAAAGGTAGGTGTAGCGACCTTAATATGTGAAGTAATTTCATTCTTTGAGTTTTGACCAGAATTAAGCGCGATCGCACTTGTATCGCTCAAAATAATGACACATTTAAGGTTAGAATGAAATTATCTTGAACATATATGAAATTAAAGATCTCATCCATTTTGTGTTTTAACTAAATTAAACATAATTCATAATTACGTATCTTAAGAATGCGTTTAAGATTAGAATGATGTAAATTCTTTGGATGATACATTACTTATATCGATGATACTTCGACTCGAGAACTTGATAGTATCCATATGGTCCTTTCCATACTCTTATCGATTAGATGTATCATTCAATGAGTCAAATCTTTAATTAGCAATAAGTAAACATACAAACTTAATTTAGGCTAGTGAACACTCCCCTTGAAGTCTAGTAGAGTTGACTTAGTTAAGTACTTTTCAGATTATACTCAGAACATTCGAGTCATTATCCATAAGTATTAGTCAATCGTTTGTTGTTCAAGGTATCCTTTTAAAGAGTAGAGTAATGTTTCCATGTCGGAATCTGATATGGAAGCGTGTATGTCAAACATGACATTAAATTTCTACTCTTTACAAGTGCAAAAATGATTTAGAATCTGACCACCTTCATGGAGGATTTAAAAGCTGTGTCCTCTTATAAATATGAGCTATCATTACGAGAGCTCGATAACTTTCTTTGTATCTTGTGTTCAAACTATTATTGTTATACTTGGCTCGTATCCATGATTAAATGCATGTAGGTGAAACTAGTGTTCTATTATTTTGTGCTTTAACCAAGATATTACGGCTTTGACTTAACAAAATTATTTGAGATATGAGGTTTAATCAAATCTACTCTTTCAATTCTTTAAATGTTACTTAAAATCCTTCTTTCTATGGTTTAAAGGATTCGAAATAAATGAAGTGAATCATTAACTTCAAACTTCTGGTTTCATGTTCAGCTGTGCATGCAGTGATGTGAGAACCAGATAGATAACTTTTCTTATTTGGTTACATACCATAAACTTTTGTTTCATCTGATTCACTGAACCATGTTCATCATGTTAAAGAAACTAAATACCAATCACGTGTCTTTATAATAGCAGATACACAACATTCAAAGATCATTCGATAGTTTCTCAATTGAGTTATAAAAAGAGATTAAACTATTTATTATTTAAGGCTTGTTTGGTGGCTAAAATGATATAGAACTTTCATAGAATCATCACCTTTGATTGAATCAAAAATTAATTATCCTTCAATCATATCATGTGAGCTTTTGTGCAGACCAAAGGATTCATGGCGATATCAACATGATTGAATCAGGAGTGCTTAAATATTTATTGGTATTTAAGTTTATCCTCTGATAACATACAATGATTCACCAGCAGTTGAAGGAGATCGCGTTATGGCAACTTTGTTTCAACAAACCATTCGTATTTCTCCTTAACTTATTTTATTTCACATTATAAAGTCATGCATTTAGTTTTCCCAATAAATGGTAAATAAAATAGTAGAAGCTAAATATACTTGAAACATAATAGGAAATATGCAACTTAAAATAAGCAGAGTGTAGTTCAAAACAATCCATACATGTTTACAAAATGAATTGTAAATATAATACCCACATTGCCAACGTCTCATAAAATGTACAAAGATGCTCGAGATCCGCTATACTCGGATTCAAAAGCGGCAATCACGCATACATTTTGAATCCAAGTATAATAGTAGGTTATCAACTAATTGTGTATAGTAATATATCTGAGAGTGCGGAGGAAGTCTACTATACTGATTGAGCAGCAACACTGGCATTTGAATCCGGCACAATGATGAGTTACCCGGCCAATTGCGAAACTACATAACTCTTGTTTCACTAGCGTACCATGCGAGGATGCTACACGACTTTGTATCTCCGACAAACGGTTAGCGTACCAATTAAACCAAATGAATTGCCAGGGGTGATCATCGAAAGCCCAGAGAAAGTTAGTGGAAATCCCTTGACATGATCCGTTGTCATATCATGCAAAAGCGTAACACTGCCGTCGCGTGTGCGGATGATCTGACCCGATTTCACAACTTTAAAATTGGCTTGATAAGATGCTTAAATTTTAATTGGTGAGATTAATGTTATTTAAGCTTTTATTTAACCATGCATAGATAACACATATTGAGCAACATGCACAACATGAAAAATAAATGATCACACACGTTTAGGAGATATAGATATGATCCACCCCAAGGACCTATTATATCCTTAACAGAGTGAAATGCTAACATGAGTCCTATGGCTGACACTTTAAGTGCAAGTCTTGTATTCTTCGAGGCTCGGCAGCTCGAAGTTCTCGAGTTCGACTTTGTGGAAATGCTATCTTGATGCCACCGGTGATACGTCACTACTTACTCTGGCTTAAGCTTGGGCAGTGCGGGCTTGTGGGTAAATGAATACAAAGAATGAAAGAAATGCGACTTAGTAGGTCGTTTACAGCGTTCGATACGCGGTTGTAAATAAATAAATGAAAAGCAGGTCATATCCCCAATACATCACTTTCCGTTTCATGCTTGATATATATGGGAAAAACATTAAAACAAATAAATGCACTTAATGTCATATATATTAAATGAAATGAGATTAAATGTGTTCATAATTGACTAATTAATTACCCATTATTTTACAATTAATTATCAATTAATGTAAATTTGAATTTGAATATATTCACAAATGATTAATGATAATTATTACAATAATTATCAGCCACTTAAATCATGGAATAATTACTTACAAGTAATTAACTCCAAAATTCAAAATTTAAAAGTCACCATGAAAATATTTTCAAAAATTATCAATTAATGAAAATAATTATGAAATGGAAATATAAATCACGTTTAATGACATTGAATATATATTGATCATCATAATGACAAAATTTATGATTTAACATTTAAAGCTGAAACTAATAATTACCAATAATTTTAAAACAAAAAATAATTACATAAAAATATATTTGGGGTTTCTAAAATGGGCGACGAACAGCGGCCAATACGTAGAACGGCCGCGTATTACGACATGCGCCGCCGTTGCCGTGAAATGCGGACGGCTACGTCACAGGTGGCGGAGCATCAAATCGGGCCCCGGCGTGCCTACAACCAACAAGTTCGGCTACATTTTGGTAATTCATTCAGTTTTTCGGTTTTTCAGATTAATTGCAACTTTGTAAAAACCATTTGGGAGGCTAAAAAATTCAAAAATTACGGATTCGACTTGAGCATCAACAATGTCATTATTGAACATGTCTAGCTTTTCGATTAAACCCAAAACAATCGAGAAATTCAATAGATATTTCGGTGTACTTAAAAATTGAGAGAAAATTTTTGGGAAAAAATAAGGATGAACCTCGAAGGGTCATGAACACAAATTTCTAACCCTCTGCGTAAAACTCGAAAATGATTCTACCTCCAAATTAAAAATGCTAATTAATCAATTTTTAATACCTTTCCAATTCATGAAACAATTAAATAAGCATCGAATCATCAAAATCGATACATTGAAATGATGATGATTCGGCCGTGTGAAATATATATATATAAAATGGGTTGATTTTTTCATATTATATATTCATCAATTGAATATATATATCATGAAATAATTAAATTAACTAACAACTATGACAACACAATCAAATTAGATAAAATACATCAAACTTAGGCTCTGATGTATTTGTTAGAATCTAGTATGAATTAAGATTCGTGATAGCAAATTCATACATCAGGATCCTCAAATTAATGTATATTAATCTAAACACATAATATTGCAATATGAATAGCAGTACTTACATTTAGGTGGAAGATGAAATGAACCAAAACACAAGATGCCTGTGGTGAAAAGCCGCGAAAATCACCTCTCCCAAACATCCCGGCTTACGAAATGGTGTCCTGCAGATTCTGTAGCGCCCAAGGAGAGAAGCGAATCCGTGAACTTGAACTTGCTAGAGTTGTAGAGGAACAAAATTGGAAGAAAAATCTTTTCCAATTCTTTTTGGAGAGAGCGGCTTTTGAAAACGAGAGAGGGAGGCCAGTGTTTTCATGAAATGAAAAACTTTCGATTTCTTTCTTTAAATGCGAAACCTAATCGGCCCAGTTAGCTTGAATTAGGCAGATTTATGGAGACACAGTCCCGATAATGAGTCAGCAGTGAATTGTTCCATTTTAATTAGCAACAAGTCAATTAAAATGCTAGCAATCACTATCGAATAACATAAGTTATTCATCAATTTCAATTGCTTAATTGATTAAGCTTGAAGTTTAACGATTGATGTTCATCAATATATATTTGACAAATATATAAATATTGAGATACATCTCTCAATATGAAAGTCTCGTTTAATTTCATGCATGAAATATAATTCGAATATGGGTGTATGTGTGTGACGCTACAGAGCTCGTATAATAGTAAGTTGTATAATAATAATAATTGACCCGATTACTATTATTATAGCGATTAATAAGTAAGATCTAGCGATCGCTGTAGCCCTTAAATTATCATGAGAACCCCGAACTAGTAATATCTGATTTAAGGTGAACACTAAGTTCCGATAATCACATTTAACTTGACCCGGTAAATGAATTGATACACGGTGTCGCAGCGGGCATAAGAAAATGGAATCAATTTTCATTGATTCCCAGCAAGCCAACTTAACCTAGACCCGATCTGCCAATACTCTTTCCAACCATGTACTTTTAATCAGCTGCTAGTCTTACTTGACAGATAATTTAACTTAACATCTAAAGCCAAACCTTAAAAGCTCATGAAACTTATCCCAGCTCACAACCTTTTTGCTCATTTACATGTTCTTAGACATCACTTTCTCTGATTAAAAAGCGCTTCATTTTATCACTTCTTTGAACTACTACAGGCTGGGGAAAACACTAAACTTAGAATAACATGGATTCTTCATATTTCTCTCACATTGAAGTGGACATACCTCTTCTTTCCTTTTAAATTCTCGAACTGCTCAATGCTCTGATGCAGTAAGCTCTCCAGATGTAGAGTCCTTACTATTAAGATCGAATTTGTCATCGTTTTCATTTTTGTTCACCACTTCGGAAGCCATTATCTGTTTGAACCCGACCACTCAACCTCTATGTTGACATTTGAGACCGCCTTTGCTTATTAAGCTGGCGGCGCCACCGGTTGGGTCATCGAGAATTCGGCTGTCGTCATTAGGGCGTTAACATACTGCCTCGATGGCCCGTCGTGAAAGTCCGAGAATAACAAATCCTCAATATTCTCTAAAATGTAGCGGAGACAATGTTGGTTGTGATCAACTAGTTCTCCGTCATCAAATCATCATCTCCTTCCCATTATAATACATCTTGATTTAACTCATAAATCATCTCGCTTCTATGCTTTCTACGCTTCAGCTTCCACTTCTTGTTTATGTCAACCTTATCACGCACTACTCGTAATCCATTGCGAAATCCTCATTTTTTACCTCATTTTCTACCTAGATTTCTCTACCTACATTCACGTTCTCTTATTTCACTGCTCACTCGTTCTCACTTCGTTCATATTCTCGGTCTCACTTTTACATCCCGTTCGCGCTGAACAACGTCATTATCATACTAAATTAGAAGGTATGGCGGTCAACCATGGAGACTCGTGGAATTTAGACTTAAGCCTTTCATTAGGGCTATTTATCTTTGAGTCAGAGTGGAACACCATAAATCAACTTCATCTATTAGCTGAGAATTATAGACCCAAGAAAATAGACATCCGTAAACATACTCGGGTGTGAGACTTAAAAACTTACTAACATTATAGGCATAATTAAGACATCGAATCCATTGTGACGCCGATTTAAAGGATCTACAGTAAACACAAGCCTTAAATTACCATACCCTAAACACCTGTCCAGGCCCATGATTCAATCAAATCTAATTCAAGCAGTGGTATCCTTAATGATAAAAAGTTTGACCACTTTCCTCCTTACGTATGACAATGAGAAGAGGTTGCCAGCCAGAGAAATGCATCATTGTAATGAACCCTAACACTAAACAAGTTGCAGCTTCCTCTCTAGAGAGCCATGTAGTGTCGTCTTTCACGAGCTTCATGCTCGCGGTCATGGAATGAAACCCGGCGTAGCCAGGGTTTCGCAATCGATTTGGGGATAAATTAAGGGGGGGTTATGGGGACAGAATAAGCCTTTCAACAAATTAAGAACAAATTCTCGATGGTTTTTGAGGCGGAAATCGGGGGAGAAATTGGGTTTAGGGTTTGAGTGTTTGTGAGTGTATTGATTTGGAATTTGGGGATTTGGGGGAATATGTGTACTGATGGTTTGTAAGGGTTATTAAATGTTTGTAAATTAGGGGAAGGGGTTTAAGTTTTGAAGGCATTATTATTTGACCCCCGCATGGGGGCCTTTTTAAAATTTGTCCCCCAAATATCAACATAACGGTCAACTAATGGTCAACTCGACGGAATGGGTTGATTGACTGAAATTGGATATGTAATGGGTGGAATGGTCAAAAGTAAGACATAGTGGGTGGAAGCGTGCCCACGAAAATAGCTGATGGGCGATTAGGCCTTTTGCCTGCAAAACAAATTTTCTTATCTAGTAATTTGCTAATTCTAGGGCATAATGGACCTAGTTTAGTACTATAATTTAATCTCGCATCGCTTAATCCTTTCCATACAAAGCCTCGCCAATCTACAATATTGTAATGATTGATTTATCTCTAGCAAACAATATAAATGAATTGAATGATTCACTTAAGTTATTGCATAACATATCAGATTTTACATGTAGAGGAAAGAAAGCTCTGCACCAGTGTTTAGGCATACCAACATTAGTTTCCATCAGTACGGGTAGTAGGATGCATTTCATGGGCTGACATGGCATCGTTGTATCTCGGTCTGTAGAAGCTCTTGCCTTTGAGGTCCATAGCTTGTGTGATAGTTGTGATCCATGATCATCTCTTGAAGTTTTTTGTATATGTGTTGAACACGGAGTTTCTATGTTGTTCTTGTGATAATTCGCCCAGGAGTTCTCTGCAAGTCTGCGTATTAGTTAGTGTTAAGAGTGGAATACTAGAGTCAAATAAAGTAAAAAGAAAAGAAAAAATAATTTACCTTTTTGTTTGTAAAATAATAATACATGTGCTCTTTGCATTCACAATTGAGATCCTTTTGAAGAAGCTTGTATAAACCATTCCGGGGTTTAACTTTGTTTTCTTTTTTCAATCTGACCAACAATTGGCTTCATCCATTATTTGGATCGAGTGCCGGCTATTTTCGATATTTGTTGTTTGTGGATCCCTTTATTGTGTCATCCATCGGTCCGATAAAGTTTTACGCATCAGGCATTAAACCCCTCGACAGTAGTCACCGAGCTTACACGTATCCTCTTGAAAAGACCAGCATTAGGATCTTCTGGTATATCTTCATACTCTGCAAATACAGTTGATCCAGGATGACTTTCTTGACTCTCGATGTATCCCATGTCGGCTTATCTTGCTCGATTATGATCACCGCTTTATGGCGCTAAAGTTTTCTCTCTAGTTCTCCTGACTTGGTTTATGCATGTCATTATCATAGAATTTCTTGCCAAGCTGCAATTTTTCAAAGACACTAATTAAAATGTCGGTAGTAACTGAACCGATCTTGTAAAACTTTGGCCAACCCAGATGCTAACTTGGCTAATCTCATGAGCTTTGAAGACATATAATTCTTATGTTTCTTGATCTGATTTTGATGCAAGTACGTAATGCGTTTAGTTTCTTTTCTTTTTGGCCGACCCACAGCTCCATTGACAAGGGTAGCACACGCTTTGGCCACCGAGCACATTATACCGTTACAAGTGAACCATACTTCCTTGTATGATTTGCAGCTGTGTCATGCTTCCTTGAGCGGGAAAGAACTTGAAAACAACCCACAGAAATAACTTAGGATTTTGTATGTCCTTCTCATTGAAATGGAGATACCTCCTCTTCTTTCTAGCATCATCAGTCAACCTTAGAACATTCTGATCCCATGTTTCGAGGTTGGTCGCATTTATCAAGTCTAAATCATATGTTGTCTCCCGATACACCGTCGGACTCACCGGTTAACTGCACCTACGACTGACCGCTCTCCTCCTCTCTTTAAATTGCACTCCATTATGCAGCATATATGGCCCTTTGTATCTCCTTTTACGCCACTTGTGTTCGGGTTCAAGCGTCGCCCATCAATGACACTCTTCTCAAACCTTGTTAAAACAGGTTGTTTCTTTCTGCTTACTGAGCATCCCTTCTTGACTTCTCCATATTCGACCATTAATTTCATCCTCATGATTGCTCCTCCCACATGGCCAAGCACACGCAGCCTCCTTGATGTTCCTCTCTAAGAATGAAGCCAAACATAGGTTGCGCCGCTTAGGTCTCCGTCGTGAAAGCGTCGTTATCTGTCCATATATAGAACTAGCATCGATATCTACGTCATCCTCAGATGAGTCATCCTTAGATGAAGTATCATCAGATGACTCATTCTCCTCATCCTCATCTAAAATAGCACCATCATTTCACAACCCATCTTGACCAACAATATCATCTGACTGCATCCGCTGACACCACAGCGGCCTAAATCGCGGCGCGCGGTTATGCGTTATCCAATGGAACTATTAGCGCTCAGCATTAGCCTACCAGTACTTAGAGGCCTTAAGTGTAATAACCCGTTCATTATGAGGATTATTGTAATATTATTTGGGGTTAAGTTAAGTTTATGTTCAGGTTGTATTGTTAAACTTGAGCGAAACTAAGCCGAAAAGCGAGCGAGAACGCGGCTCTTGAGGAATCTTGCACGGACTCCCATTGTGACTATTTCATGCTTATCTATGTGAGTCATCATCATCATCATTTTCTTAACGCTTGTGATGGAGCCGAACCCTCACTTGTATTTCCACCGAAAATTTTCTTCCATTCTTACATAAGTCTTACGAGCTTTGGTCCTAAATTTTCTTGGAGAGAGTTTCCAGGAGTCATCCTCTACGTTTTAAGGTCAGGAAAGTTCGAACACTGGAGTATTTCTTGAGTTTGAGGATGTTGACTTTTTGGAATAGTGGAGTTGACTTTGAGTTTTGGATAATGATAATGTTATAGAATCGCCCATCTAGGCAGATTATCGTATAAAGTGATAATAAAATCTATTTATGGGGTTGAAATATGTTGGGGAATTATAGTTGACTTTTGTTGAGTTTTTCCTAAATAGTTTTAATATGGTAGAGTGTACTCTTGGACTTTTATTATGGTTGTTTCGAGGGTGTAGGTTGTGATTTTTAGGTGATTAAGAATGTTCGGGATATAATGAGTTTGTAAGTTTGAGTAGTTAATTGGGTTTGAGATTAAAGATGGTTAGAAATGTGATGATTAGTTGTTCATGTCGGTAATTAGGGCTTTTTGAAACTAGTAATTGAAGTCCGATCATAAATGGAAGTTGAGGACTTAAGTTGGACTAAAGATGCGTTATGGGATTTTCGTTGGGTTATTTTTGAGTATATATATGAGACTAAATATATAAGTAGAATGTTATATTACTAGTTGTATATTATAAGTAGTAATTATAATTTTTGAATGTTTGTTTAGGAGTTGATGGAGTAAGGAAAGGTCGGTTGTGATTGCGGAGTTTATATAGCTAAGCAGAGGTGAAATGTTTATCTCGCGGGTGTTAGTAGCTATTTGACCCTACGGATATGTGTATGTATATATGTGATCTTATTGTTATATTATATGTTGAATCTTGGCGTTGTGGGTTAGTCGTTGGGTTGTGTCTGTGGTCTGTTAGATGCATTAGCATAGGTGATGTTGATTAGAGTATTAGGAAGAGTTGTATATGAGTTGATGTTGTTTGTTGAGTTTATTGTCAGTATATTGCCGTGCCGTTACGATTAGGTGATTTATACCGTACCTTTATTACGATTCGGTGATAAGCGATAATAAATGGGGCATAAGTTTCTCCCTGGTTGAGGTTGATTATATGCGCGTGGTTGTAGAAATCCCGGACTTATATTGAATTTGTAGGGTTGTTAGGTTATGAGTTGTTGAGTTGATAGAGTTGTTGAGTTGTAGTATTGTTGTGTTGTTGAGTTGATACTATTGTTAAGTTGATTGTGTTGCTGAGTTGGTTAGTTGTTGAGTTGTGATGTCGTCGTTGTCAGTTGATAGAGTAAGATTCGATTGATTGTTGCGTGTCATTTCACGGTCTTTCTTGAATTACGTATGTTATTGTTGATTGCCTTCATCTTTAGAATGTTTTACTAATGAATTTATGAACATAAAAAAATGATAATGAAATTTATAATGACTTTATATTAAGTACTTAAGTTAGATCATATTATTTACCAGCATATCATATGCATTATCATCTGCTTTGTAATTATATTTATTGCGTGATTGGAGGTTAATTTCAATGCTTGAGCTATATATTCACTAAGCTTCGCGGCTTACGCCTATTAAGCTATGAAGCGTGATTTCATTGCTAAGGTTGGTGGTGTTCCGTCTCAAAGGGATTGTTCAGTGTTTGTGCGCTTAGAGCTTAGGTGGTGGCGATTGATCCTCGTAGTCTCTTTATTTTGTTGGATTGTGGTTTGTTGTGCATGCAGGTTGTATTATTTTGAGATCTTTGTTGTTGTAGGTTGATATTTTGCTTTCTAGGAGTTATGTTGTATGTTAGTCCTTTATTATGTGGTTAGGACTACCGATGGGTTAACTTTTCTTTAAAGTGTTATGTTAGTTGTATATTGTTTTGTTGATTGTTTCGTAGCCGGGTTTCTTTTTAAAATTAGTCGTCCATCGATTGGTGACTTCTGGTGTCGAGATTTGGGACGATTAACCTCGGCGTCTGACAGGCGGAGTAAGATTACGTTAAGCCTCTCAAAAGACTCCGCACTAATTCTCAAATTTCAATTACTGTCCTCCAAGTCATCTAAACCATTGGTGTTACCATTCTGAACAAAGTAGACATCTATAAACTTATGATCATTACTCATAGTAACAAACTACAAAATATTTTTAGGTGACTTAAGAGGTCTCAACCCATTGAACCCCTCTTCTTCAGGATCTTGATAAACACATAAAAGCAATCACCTTTTAGAAGACTTCTCTAAAGACGAGGCTGCGGCCACCCCAATTGACGTATCGGCATCCTGACTAATAAAAAAAATTCAATGTTACCTACGTATTATGACATATTAGGGTTGTCATGAAACAAACCATTATATAATGTAACTGACTGAACATATTCTGAGACTATTTCATTTATAGAGCAGCAACAAAAGCTTCATCATTATGGTCTGGGTGATTTTCGCGAACCTGACCTGCCATCAAATTAGGGTTTTCGTAAATCAATTTGGGGATTATTTAGGGGTTTAATATTAGGGTATAGAAAATCGATTTGGGTATTATATATTTGGGGGTTTTCGAAATTCGATTGATTTGGGGTGAATTGAGTGAAATCTAAAGGCTGGTTTATGGTGAATTGAGTGAAATCGATTTGGGTGAAATTATTGAATGACCAAATGAATGACCAAATGATGGTTAGGCTGATTTATAATGTTCTTAATTTGTTGAAAAGGGCTTATAGAATAACTTATTACACAATTAACCTCTTTACACAAATTTTACTTTGGTTAAGATCCTTAATTAAAGTCTTATACGAAATGACGCACAAATTGATTTACTGATGTGCTGATCAATGGAATGGTATTATGACATGCTTTTGAATGTTTAGTGGATATAATGGAAAGAATTGTTATTTAGTGGGTGTAAAGAAAACGAGCTCATTAGCTGATGAATCGAAGGTAGATTCATAAGTAACTGTTACTTAGTGGGTGTTATTCCTTGGAAATATATCCACCCTTATCAAGTTCTGTAAATACACCACGACGCAAATAAATCTTAACTGAGGAAGATCTATAGCCTCCATCTCAAGTCAGTCCTCTTTTGATTTCGTTAATTTTCTCTGTAGATCGATTTTCTGGAGAAAATTAAGTTATAATCTTCATTTATATATCTTACTTTGAGTGTAATTTGTATCAGATTTACATCATTTTCCGTGTTATGATATTTGAAATTTCATGAATTTAATGTCCTTTTGTTACCTCCAATCTAAGGATTCTCTTAGAGATCAATTAAATAAAGAGATCTAAACATGTTTCTGATCAAGAAAGTTGAATTAGTATATAGATTTATGAATCTACCTTCTATTCAATATGAATTATAGGTTCGCTAATGAAAGCCACATTAAATTTTCTTTAAATATTTACAGGAGCTAGGTCTGGGTTACCTAAAATATGGAGAATGAGGAGTTGCGAGTTAGAAAATTAGAAATCATAGACAAAAATAAGGGCTTTATTGAACTATTGCAGCAATTAAGTGAATGCAATTCTATTTCTGATGACGAATTTCGAGAGCGATTTGAGGAAATCGCCAAGTATGGAAATGATCATGTCATATGTGTGATTGAAGATGTAAGCAAATCCAAGATTGTAGCCACGGGGAGTGTACTGATTGAGAAAAAGTTCATCCGGAAGTGTGGGAAAGTCGGCCATATTGAAGATGTTGTGGTTGATTCCAACCAGCGCGGGAGCCGACTAGGGAAAAATGTCATCGACTTTCTTGTTGATCATGCTTGCTCAATGGGGTGTTACAAGGTCATTCTTGATTGCGTTGATAAAAATATTCCTTTCTATGAGAAGTGTGGTTTTAAGCAGAAAGAGATTCAGATGGTGAAGTACTTTGTTTGATGATTAACATTTGCAAATGGTTATTTTTTTTCTATTTTGCAGGCAATAATTGTATGAAATGCCGTAGTTTTTACAATTTATAGTGTAATCCAGATCTTACAAGTTTGTTTCCGAAAATCTGCTCATATTAAGAGTTCAGTCCTCTAGTATTTCCACCAAATAAAAGTAAGCATCAATTTATTCTAATTAGTTTCTTTATTGTTAAATCATTGTTCAACCTCGAGTTTGCAGTAGTAAAAGAGGAGCCCAAATGCACCGGCCACTGAGACATATCGATTAACCTCCTTCATGATGTGCAAGAGTTTGTAATGGCGTGGGTCTCCACAATTAGGGTGTGATCGTTTTTCTCTAAGTATTACAGACACGTTCTTAAGATATTTTGATTAACATGTCCATACATTCATTTGATCAGCCTAGTTAGATTGAAATCCAACTTTATGTTGGTCTACCTATCTTCTATTACCTGTCTTGTTCTATAAGCTAGTGCATTTCAGGTATACATTCCAACAAAGGCTTCCATCCTTTGTGGATTACCGAGAATCACCGTTAATGGTAGGATGGAGGACTTCTTAGTGACAATATATTTCCTCCATTTCTGGACATTTCTAGCACTTCATGCTTACTGGTCATTAATTTAATTTGCATGGCTAAAACTATGTTAGTAGGGAATTCGCTTAGTAATTGTTACTAAATATATCACATCCATTGGATCCAACGATTAGCACTAAACAAGGACCTTTTATAATATCTTTAATATTTTAAAAGCCGAACAACCCTTGCAAAATTCTCACCCCTACAATCAACCCGTTACAAACTCTTTTTTCCATCTTTTCTTTATTTGGTATGTTCTCTCTTCTTCTGGCTTTCATGATTTCTTTCCATACAATTTTTTCTCATCGATATCATGGGCACAATTCCATCACTTTCACCAGCATACCTTTTAACCTTCTTTTTCTTTCTATCTGCCATCCTTAGTGAAAAGACGAAACAATGTACATATCTAGATTACAAAGGAATGCAACAACCATAAAAGTGTTAAACATCATTATCATCATCAATACATCATTCAATTACATCATCAAAATATTTCACTAATACTAATAGACATATGACTACAAATAAATAGAGTTTAGGCGTTGAAAAATTACATCATACATTAATTTTTCAATAGTAAATTGTTGGCAAACTTTGTAGTATAAATAGATGATGAATTTTGGAATTCATTCATCCATTCTGCCGAACTACAAATAAGATAAATACATTCAGAAGAAAAGCTTGTTTCCAAGTAAGTCAGAATATGAGTGCTGATAAAATAAAAGAGTGTCTTCAAAATAGAGTGTTATATTATATCGTGAGTTGTTTCCAGAAATATATTTGAGTATTATTATTGGCCAACATTATTTGAGGTTAATTTATAGTTGCGTATTTTATATATACCAATTATATTTTAGCCATCGATTCTCAACAATTGGTATCAGAGCCCGTGTTAGTTTTTCGAGTATTAGTTATATTATAATTATATTGGTGTTGTTAACCTGCATGTTCAGTAAGTTTTGGCTAAGGAAATATTTGATATTTAAGCAGTCCTTGTGGCACACCTATCTTTCATGGGAAGTTACCTGGTGTACAATTGCAATTTCCAATAGGGTTATACTATACGATACTCCGATTACTATTCATGTGAATAGTAAAATTCAACGGTTGGCGGAATTATTATAAAATCATGACGCCGTGTCGGGAGATTGGAGATGTGGGATCGAGGCGTACAGGGAAACCAAGGTAGAGGTTTCCAATCAGGGGGAGCTCGAGGAGCTCAAAACGGTGGCCGAAACCAAAATCGGTGGCAATCAAAAGATCGTCAAAGTGACGAATGCTACAACTGTGGCAAGAAAGGACATTACGCAAGAAATTGTTGGTCCAAGAAAGTGGAAGGAAATGCTGCAACATCATCTAAGAACGAGAGTCCTAAGGAAGAGGATTGGGACTTCGAGACATCTTTTCAAGGGAGGAAGAAATGCCGATTCACAAGTGAAAAGTTTCAGGAGTATTTGCACTCACTAAGCAGCGCAGCTGAATACCGGTTGACTATGAGAATGATCGATTGTTAACTCAGATGTTCCAATCATATGACAAGAGACGAAATAAAAGTTCTTAGACTCTCGATCAAGCACAGCAGACGTGTTGTTGCAATAGCAAACACACATACATGCCAACTGCACATATCAAAACGAAGCGCAATTACGATATGGTCAGCGATCAAGTTCACCACTACTGCCCATCATCATGCTCCTGGAATAAAGAAGAACTTGTTATCTGCGGTCCCAATTGACACTTCAAGCAACTATGTAGTCTTCGGGTCCGTATCGATGTAAAAGTGTAATAGTACTTGGGAGGTCACCGGGCACAATCAAGTCACTTTAAGGACGGGAGAACGGAAGTTGTCTATGTGACGTCACCTAAAACAACATATGTAATAAAAACCGTACGCTAGCTGAGCATCAAGCGACTTATGAATGTAAGTGTCTTGACATGTCAATTATGGAAGATTGAAGATCATGTATGCGTATTGATGTCAAGGACTTCCACAACTTGAGATACGCAATGACATCATATGTGCAGGATGTCAATATGGTAATGCACACCAACTACTGCCTTAGAAGGAGTCAAAGTTTACAGCTAAGGAGCCACTGGAGTTGGTCCACTCAGATTTGCTCGGGAAGATCAAACAACCATCAACCCGTGGTTATCAATACATGATAACATTTATTGATGACTACTCAAGGTTCGTGTGGGTGTATTTCTTGAAGGACAAAAGCGAGGCTTTTGAGAAATTCAAGGAATTCAAAGAAATGCGGAACGTGAGCTGGGAAGTTAAGATCATATGTCTTCGCATCGATAATGAGGTGGTCATTAATTTCAAAATGAGCTTTAACAAATCATTTGAAGGAGTAATATATGGAGGCAACTCACGTGTGCAAATACTCCACAAATAGAACGGAGTTCCCGGTAGAAGAATCGCTATCTAGCGCAGACATGTGTAAGTCTTCCATGCCAAGAATGTGGATTCAAGGTTTTGGGCAGAAAGAATGAGTACGGTAGTCTATATCACCAACAAGCTACCACAACCGAGACTAGGATTTGTCTCACCATTTGAGAAGTTGAAGAATGTCAAGCCAACTGTCAATTACTTCCTTGTGCATTTGACGTTGTGCTATGTCTTTATAGTTGATGAACACCGAAGTAAGTTAGACAAGAAGGCTATTCGCTGCATCTTTGTGGGATACGACGAACAGAAGAAAGGTTAGAGATGTTATGATCCCAATTCAAACAGAACTTATGTCTCACGAGATGTTGTATTTGATGAGGCATTATCAAGTGGTGGGCAAATAAAGTCAGACACAGATACCCAAGAGTTGCAAGAAAAGCTTCAATTTAAGTTGAAGGAAGATTCCTCTCAAGATAGTGGTGACCAGACGGAAACAGATGAACCAAAGTCTCCGATAAATGGGCAATCACAAGAGCCAGATGTTCAGTCCAAGTCAAGAAGTCCTTGGAAAACAGAATTCATGAAACACCAGAAGAGGTGCAAACCAGTCAGCCAGAGGTTCAGGTTGAGTCGTCACACACTCAGTTGAGAAGATCTACTAGAGATATGAGGCCAAATCCGAAGTACATAGAAGGTTCATATGTTGAGGTCAAGGAGCCAACTATATTTGAAGAAGCTTCAAAGAGTCCAGAGTGGAGGAAAACCATGGAGGAAGAGATTTTGGTACTAAAACAAATCGTACTGGGATTTCGTGCCAAAACCCTGGCCGTTAAACCCATATCCTGCAAATGGGTTTACAAGTTAAAGATTCATCCCGATGGTACGAATGAAAAGATACAAGGTTTCATTAGTTGTTCGAGGATTCTCTCGTGTATGGAATTGACTATGATGAGACACTTCTACCCACCGCAAAGATTATCGAAGGCTCGCGGCCTTACTATCTCAGAAAGGCAAGTCATGGATATTGTGGCAAATGGACGTTTAAGAATGCATTTCTTTCACGGGAGCTTGATCATGACATCTACATCGATCAACCCTAGGGAGAGGGAATCGAGAAGCCAAATCTGTGGTGCAAGTTAAAAAATGCTCTATATATTTCAAGTAGGCACCAAGAGCAATGGTATCGGAAAATGCCGAGTTCCTAGTTCAGTGGTTATCACAAGAGTCCTAGCATTGAAGCTTGTTCGTGAGTTCAAGAAGCAAATTATCGCTTGTCCTCGTGATATGTGGACGATTTGATCATCACTAGAGACATGATGAGATTCAACGAATGTAAGAGCAAACCTGGCTGCCTAGATTTCAAAACGGTAAGGAGTCATAATTGAAACACTTTTTAGGATTGGAAGTTGAAAGAACTGATAGAGGTATATTTCTTGGTCAGCAGAAATATGCGAGAGATATACTTCAAAAGTTTGGGCTAGCAGAGTGTAAGCCGATTTCTACCCCAATGGAGCCAAACTTGAAGTTGTGTATCAATGACGGGAAAGACTTGGAGGATACAACAATGTATCGGCAGATAGTAGGTAGTCTCATCTACCTAACTCTTCTTTTCGCACTGATATAGCATTCGGGTAGCTTGGAGTTGTTAGTGTGTTCACGCAGTAATCCAAAGAAGCCACATCATGAAGCAATTAGACGGTCCCGAGATATGTAAAAGGAACACTCATTGGGGGATTCTTGTACGAGTAGAAGCGAGCAGCGCAAAATGGAACGGGTATTGCGGACGCCGACATGCAGTGAGCATCACGACACTCGCTGCTCTACCATCGGATACGTGGTTCAATCTTGGCTCAGGAGCTATATCATGGTGTAGTAAGAGACAACCTACGGTTTCTCTTTCAACCACGTAGGCGCAGTACTGTATGTGCGCCATGTGGCCGCACAAGAAGTGTGCTTGGTTGACTCAACTCATGAAGGATTTGAACCAACCAATTGAAGATGGGGTCACATTACATTGTGATAACTTGTCAGCAGTCCGACTAGCTGAGAACCCAGTGTTTCATGCTCGAACCAAACATGTGGAGGTACACTATCATTTCTTACGGGAGAAGGTACTTCATTGAGATATCGGATTTAAACTACCAAGACATATGATCAAGTTGCAGACATCTTTACAAACAAATTTTACCGCAAAAAAGCTTACGTGAGTTCAAGAAATCACTGATGATTATATCGGATCAAGAATGTCGATTAAATGAGCGAGTGTTAAACATCATTGTCATCATCAATACATCATCCGACATCAAAATACATCACTAATACTAATAGACATATGTCTACAAATAAATAGAGTTTAGGTGTTGAAAATTACACCATGCATTAAATTTTCATAGTAAATTGTTGCCAAACTTTGTAGTATAAATAGATACATCAACTTTGGAGTTCATTCATCCATCAGTCAACTACAAATGCCAAGATAAGTATTATCTGTAGCAAAAGTTTGTTCTCTAAGCATATAGCGAGTGAGGTTGAGCAAAATAAAAGAAATGGCTTTCAAAATGTAGCCACAAGAGTATTATATCGTGAGTTGTTTCCGAAAATATATTTGAGTATTATTATTGGGCAATATTATTTGAGATTAATTTGTAGTTACATATTTTATATATACCAATTATATTTTCGCCATTGATTCTCAACAAAAATAACTCATTAGTTTTCAAATAATCAAAAACTGTAATCAGGATTACACTCTCAAACATGTATGTACACAATCACATTTCCATACATGGTTATTAATTAATCACTAATAATATGGTTGTATAACAATGGTTTGCACACGAATACACTCCTATAATTGGTTAGTTGGCACTAACCAAATGATTGAATAATAATGGCATTCACAAGAAAACACACACACTTGATTAGTTTTCATTACCCACAAATTTGTATATCAACTATATGCACACAAATAAGATCACATATATGATTTGTAGGCATTAATCACATATTTGTATATTAATGGCATATAGAGCACCAAACTCATAGATTTGCACGTCACTAATGATAGAACTCAAAACTGGGCTCAGGATACCCAATTCTGAATGGGGCATCCAACCCAAATAACAGGTATCGTCTAACAGAAAGGACGTCCAAAGTTTCTCTGTGGACACACAAGATCACAATCCAAGTAAGACCTATTTTTTATATTCTCTATAAATACCCTATTATATTCACCTACTGGCGAATGCTAAATCTAATTTCCTTAGCCATAACTCCTTGGACATTTATTGATTCTAAAGATGTGAAGGACCAAGGACGACTCTCACACAACTACAAAAAACACTTTAGGACACTTCAAAAAAGACAAAAGAGGCATTAAAAAACTATATTATAATAAGAAAATGCCAATCGCCGATCATTTTATCATCATTCAATTATTTTTGAACGGGTCCTCAAAGACTCATCAATGCATGGTGTTCTTCGACTCATTGTTACTCTAGAAGCGCCCTCTAAGTGGTTAACTTAGAGGGTGCTATTCACTTAGAGGCGCTTCAAGTGAACCAACCTAGACAACACTTGAAGCGCCTCTAAGCTTAATAATTAGAACTGCTATGTATATTTCTATAAACAAAACACAAAGACAACAAAGAAGGTAATATAAAAAACAAATTCAAAATATTTTATAAATCATAATTGCCAACATTTTATTCAAAACATAACCCAACAAACATCAAGTCAAATGTATATCAATGTATCAAGTCAAATGTATATCAAATGTATATATGAATGGGTTTCCACTATTCTCTATCTAAAATATTCTTGAGATATCTATTGGGCAGACATAGCCACACCCTTCCCCGCTGACTCGAGCAATTCTATCATCCGTAAATGTCCGACAACGATGTTGTGATACCGAAAGAAAACGTATACATACACTTCAATATGAGTTCAATGTATCTCCTCGATCTAATATCAAAATCCAAGTATTAAAAAGGACTTACAAATCCAAAAGTTAAAGACTGCAATCATCGGATTCTAAGATATCCTCACAAACAAACAAACATAGACTCCACAATATGTTGCACTCTCACCCCGCTCGGACACTGTATACAATCATTAAACCAAAGTTATAAATATTGAATGTAACAAGAACTAAATTATTGTTGCCATAAATGTAAACACCTCACGCCAACTCCACAATTATGGAATAACATCTTTCTATTTACAATACTTTTCTTTTTGTGCCTGATATGCATTCATAATACTACAATAAACAAATACATACGAGAAATAATAAAACAAGACAACATATATATATATAATCAAATGAATACCAAGGGATTTTTTGCAATTCATATCACGCCGGAGGGAGCGATGTACTTAGCGGATCCATATATTATGTAATCAGTCTTGGTGTTGATGGAAATCAACACGAAATGATCACTATATTATTTGAATGACATTACTTAGTAGCCAAAATAGCTATATAACAGTAGTATGAAAATTACTACTAGTTAATTTAAAATAAATTATAGTAGACTAATCCGGTATTATATGGTGCTATGATCAGATAATCAAGACCCTCATAAGCTTCAGAAGAGATATCCTCAATTACTACGAGTATGCGCAAGCTTTCTATGTGGAGAGATAAATCTAAAACCTACTTCCTCGACATCACAATACAGCATCTCATCAACAAAATACACATCACACAAGTACCTCAATGGGTAAATATATTAATAACTATATATTGTTAAATCTATGAAATATTTAGTGATAGATATTGTTATCATTACCTTATGTAAATGCATATAGTGGTAGCACTTAACCAATCACGTGTGACCACCTCTTTCACATCAGAATAGAACGTGGTCAACGTAGTTTCCACCCCTGCACAACCTGCATTTGAACTTCAAATGCATCACCTTCTCCATTATACCGAGTATGAAACTTACAAAAATTAAAGCCTGTACGATGGTTGACGTCACCCTCTGGAGGATATGTTGGCTTCCTCTGAATAACTGGAACGACGGACTGAGCATTTGAAACTTTCTCCTTACTTTGTAAGCTGGCTTCATCATTGAATCTTGAAAATCGGTTTTACATTTTAGTATGAATGACAATTAATTATTATATTGAAGTTATCATAACTAATCATATAATTTATTTTTGTGTACCTTTCTTTGTAAGGAAATCAATCTACTAGGCCATGCAAAAAATGTACCCAATGCATCATGTAACGACTACTCTGTAGACCCTCCTAAGGTCGATCACAACAACATTAAACATCAGAGTCACCATACGATGGATGACAATAGAAAATGACTTTATTTAATATTAGTTAAAATATTTGTCCATCGTGGTGAACTAAACATTTCATCAAATATATTAACATAAAAATAAAACCAAGTATCACTGAACAAAATATCATAATTCAATTCAATTACAACGATACTACTGCCAAAGTGACTTCATAAGATAGAAAGAAATATGACTGTTGAGGATTCCTAACCACCATCGTCTCACCTACGATCTAACTCATCAACTCGACTCACGCCGCCTACTCAACTCCGTACTAACCGGCCAACTCCGGCATGAAACGCACCATACGGAAATTGCAAGTCACAGATTAGTGAATACAAATACCATTTAATGGTATCCTTAAAAAATATATAATCACACTTATATATAAGAGTATATGTATAATCAATAATAGAAGTAAAAAGGGTAACATCACCCGAGATAAAAACATAATACTCTATACATATATTCATAAACCATCAACAACGCATAATCAATATTCATTCAAATAAAACAACACAATCAATAATGGTTAGTCCAACAAAATACATAACATCAAAACCTCCATCCCGCATCGATCCACCATCCACACATCCATCCACCAACCACACATCCATCAATACACACATCTCCCAACATATATATACATCACAATCCTCCCGTCCGAGGCTACCCCCTCAATATGCATATCACAATCCTCCCGGTCGAGGCTACCCCCTCAATGTATATATATCATTTCACCCAAATCAACCTGCAACAGAATACCCACACCAACAACAAACAATACACAGCCACACGTAACATGATCACATACAACACTCGTAGTATAATAACAACAACTACAACAATCTTATAACATCAATTTATGTGGCTCAATATACAAACCAATATAATCCCTTGTCAAAACATACCAAAATATATCAACATAATATATAATTACCCACATGAGATTGGTACTCACGTAACGTGAGATTTGTACTCATCTTAAGCAAAAGCAAATTGGAAGTCAACTAGTCAGTTCATGTGCTCGGTTCTTACTCAACTCCTATTGAATGCAACAACATATTATAATATTTATTTTCCTTCTAAATAAGTATATCTCTTAAAAATGGTTTGAATGGGTATACTTGAGCTCAACCACACATCTAACTCAACTCCAAACATAAGCCCATATTCCTTAAGATTTTCCAAAATGTAAAATAGATTTTAAAATAATCTTTTTCTATTTAAAGCTTATTTATTTTACTTGATAAAATACTAATTAATATCCAAATAATTTCATAGTCCTCATAAAATTTTATCTACTCAAAATACAGGTTGTGTACCCCAAATATTCTGCCCGGATATTTTTATAAGATAAAAAAATATATTTTTCTCCATTTAAATCCCGATTATAGTTATTCAAAATTTCATAATTCAAAATAAATATCAAATCAACTTTAAAATTTCCAAAATTTGAAAATTATGGGGTTTATACCTTCAAGGTTTCTGAAAAAATTCAACTTTAAATTTATAATCTCGAAATAGTTTATTTTGATTTAAATATACTTTCTAGTCATTAAATCATCAAAAATAGTAAAATAAATTATGAAAATTCCAAATCTTGATGAGAATGTCGAAATACAGTATATAATCCCATTAAAAATACTCAATTGAATTATCTCATGAAATTTATATTTATTTCCATTTATATTTCGGTTTTGGCTAATTAGTCTCCCAAATTTTATAACAAATATAAAACGAATTAAAAATCAACATTTTCTTTCACCAATCAACTCTATATATCCAAACTTACTTATAATCAGAATTGTATAATTTTTGAAGTATATTCACTATTTATTTCTTATTTTCTTACAAAAACCGAAATTAAATGATTAAAAATTCAAACCTATACATAAAGTAATTATTTTTTAGAAATATGCTTATAAAAACCTCCAATATTTCTATTATAACAAGATATTATTTTAAATCCACTATAAAATACATAAAAATTGAATCTTTAACACAATATCCATTTTTCTAAATTTTTGTATATAAAAAAAATGAAAATAAACCACAATTATTATCTTGATGTTATAAATTATGAAATGAAGAGATTAAGTGTTGTATTCTATACCTTTGATGTTTAGATGCTTGAAGAAATAAATTTCTTCAATTTTTTTATAATAATCTCACAAAACAAAACAAAAAAAATTTTTAAAATATATATATATATATATATATATATATATATATATATATAAAGAGTAGAGAGAGAGAAAGGGCAGAGAGAGAGAGAGAGAGAGAAATGGCAGAGAGAAATGGCAGGCGGGGGTGTGGCTATAAGAGGAAGAATGAGTAGTTGTCAGTGGATGTATGAGAAATCATGATCGAAAAGGGTCATGGAGGTATTTTATAGGTGTGATGTTGCCCCGCTTTGGTATGAGGTTTTATTTCTCCGCTTCGTGTAATTAAATTTAATGAAAATAGTCCTAAAGATATTCTTATTTGTGCAACAAAGTATAACTCATTTTTATACTCGTCTCGATTTATCTATTTTATCTCGAAAGTATTTATACTATCTCCGAGTTACATTGCTAAACGATCTATTTAATATATTTAGAGTGATAAACGAACGTTATTTCACATCACCTACAAGAAATGTATCTCGTCTCAACAATAAGACATGGTAAATATGTACCTTCATGGCCAGGGACAATGTCTTTAAAACAAACACACACTCGACGTTTCAATTGATATCGTGGAATTTTCTATCACTTACGAAATACTAATCCCAACCCAACCCATAACACGACGGCGAACCACCTGGACATGTCACAAGACTCTCACCCTGGGAAGAAAATCATAATAAACATGACTTAATGATTTGGCAAATTATAATATACAATATCACAATATCACAATACCTAATGACTTAAATTATTATAAACAATATATAAGTCATCAACTCATAATCACAATATCACAATACTTCATATGGGCCACAATATCAAATACTTAATGATTTAAAGTAGCCTACTAGTGAAATAACTCGCTCCATCTAAGCATTATTTTAATATGATTTTAGCTTTGTCTGCTTGGAGTGTTTCATGTTAAAGTTAAAATTTGAAATCGAATAATGATAATAATGGGATTGACGACAATATACTTTAGAATGTAAATTTAATTTTGACACGTGTTCAAAGCATAAGTATTAAACCGAGAAGAGAAGCGAAATTGTGAACCAAACGAGACCTAAACTCCACTCAAATATCCTACCTACCACCACTAACTCATTTCATCTTCCAAATTAAAAAAAAAAATCTCCCTCTTCTTCCTAAGGTGGCCGAACCACCCATAGTCCTCCAACCTTGGTTTTTTTTTTCATTTTCTTGGTGAAACTTGTTGAATCCAACCCTCAAATCTTGTTCCCCATCTTGAGATTATCATAGGTAAGCTTTCTAATCTTCAAATCTCATCATTTAAGGCTGGAAATGACTTTTTTTATATATTTGAGTTTTGTAAGCACTTTTAGATCTTTGACTTAATATGGATAGAAAGTGTTATCTAAGTTTAGTTTAGGGATTTGAGGTAGCTTGAGTGATTATCGCTAGAAAGAGTGTCTCAGGGAGTGTTGACTTTGTTGACTTTTGCTGACTTTTTTCTGGTTAACGCTAAATTGTGCGTGAGGTAAGTCAGAGGGACTTTAATATAGTTATTTCGGGGAATAGAAGTATTGGTTCGATATGATCGTAGATGTTGAGAAAGTCGGGGAAAGTTCGGGATAAGCAGCAAGGTTTGAATTGAGGTCAGATTTAATGGTTTATTTAGTTGGCAAATTGATCGCTGGATTGGTTGAATGTGATTAAAGTGTTATTGTCAGGGTAATAAAAGGATGACCGAATATCTGATTTATAGTTGCAAGTAGAATGTGTTACGTTGAATTTTTGAAGTGTATACTAACTGCTGACAGTGAGGATCAAGTAAGAGAGTAAATTTGAATCATGTATAATACTTGGATTCAATAAATGTTAAGAGAGTTATTCTAGGAAATGTAAGGCAATGTAATTTCTTTGAATAGGAGTTGAGCCCGACTTAGCACGAGGACTACTAAGAGTTATCATTACCGCTTGCTCAAGCGTGAGTACGAATCTCACGATGTGAACCCTAATATATATTATGTTTATATATTTTGTATGTGTTTTGTTATGGGACTATTTTGACATGTGTATTGAAAGTAATTATGATTCATATTGTACAGATAGCTGTGATTATGATTCATATTACGAGATAGTTGTGATTATGATTCATATTATGAGATAGTTGTGATTATGTGATTCATGTTAGCGAGATCGTGGTGGTTACGTGTGCCGCTATGGTACTGCGGCCGCTGCGGTGACCGTGTGTCGTGTGTGTAACTGTGCGTGCTTATTTTGATCGCTGGATATATTCAGGAGCGCGGTGACCTCCGACCGGGAGTTCAGCGCGGTATGCATATCGAGCTGGTACTCGTGGATTCGGGAGTGCCTGTGCGACATGACATTGGTGGGGGTAGCCTCGGTCGGGAGGGATTGAAGAGGCCTCATTTGATTATTTGTGGAGGTGGATTCTCATTTGTTTGTTATTTATGGAGGTGTATTCCTCATTTGTTTTATTATCTGTGGAGGTGGATTTCTCAATTGTTTTATTATTTGTGAAGCGTGGATTCTCAATTGCTTTACTATCTGTGGACGCGATTCTCATTTGAGAACTTTCAGGTGTCGGTGACGCTTCCTTAAATGAATATGCATTGTTGATGGTTATAAGCCCTCGTGATAAAAAGATATGTGATATCAGAAGAGGAATCTATGTGGATCGGACAAGTATTCACTATGTGGCTCGTTAATGTACATACATATGTTATATATATAAGTATGATTATATGTGATTGTGTGTAAAATCCGTGGTAGCTTGTATTCACTCAACTTTATAAATTGAATTTCTTTTCTGCATGGGCTGCATTTTATGCCTAGGTCTCTAGGAGCTACCGCTGAGCGGCCGAGGATCCAGATTGGCAGAAATTGCCAAGATTTGATAAAGTAGTACAAGGGTATAGAAAGTCCTCATCACCATTGCCCATTTATCACGATTTGTATATTTCTTGCATTTCAGGTGTTGTATTTATCGGTGGGTCTCGATTGTCATACTTTCCCTATGTTATATTTTAGATTTCTGTGTATCCTCAAGTTGCATTATTCTGTGGATTTGTGTTCGCTATCATTTGTTTTGTTAGATATGTTATTGGAACACCAATGGCGGACTAAAAAAGAGAGTTTTGTCTTTGGCACGTCCCTATCATATCCGTTATTGTTATCCATCGACGGTGACTTCTAGTGTACAAAAGTTGTTAATGATCTTAACCTCGTGGCGGCCGATTCAGCGGGTTGTTATAATTTTGGCATCGCAGCCTGTGTTCCAGACTTTATGGCGGCCTTAAAAGGGTTATGTGCCCAGTTTCGAGGCTGTTGGTATATCGATATCGGGGGTTTTCTTTGCAGAATCACCTTCCTTTCTTTTGTTATTTCATGAATCGTCAGGATGCCACCACGCAGTCTGCTCGTCAAGCCGCCAGAGGTTCAAAGGCGCAACAGGGAGTCAGCGTAGAAGGCTGAGGCGGTAGAAAGTAGACGCAGAAATGTGAATGTGGATAGTATCAGAGGCAACACAAGCTTCCAGCGCTGGGACCATAATTTCGCAAATGTCAGGAGACGAGAGACCGTAGTACTTGTCACAGGAGGAAGCCTGGACTTGCAGTAAGTTATTCGACCGCTCTGAAGCTGACCCAAAGCTGTGAATCGATTCTATTCGCATTAGAGTTCATTCGAGACTGAGAGCATATTCTCAATTCTAAGGGAGTTAACGGGAGCCGAGGACCATATTCAAGCATTATACGGTGGAGCCTCGAGATCAAGTGAGAACGACACCATCTTTATCATGGGCCGGGCGACACCGGTGTTGCTGGGATCACTGTGTGGAATTATTTCGAGGGAGCTTTTGTCTTAGCAGTACAAGTGCCCAGAGAGAGAATTGATCCAAATTTTAAGCAAGTGGATCAAATATAAATGACTATGAGAAGATTCACATCTCCGCCATCTACTTCCCGTGAGGTGAATACTAATGTGGAAGAGGATCGAGAGATTCAGGGACGAATGAACTGGGAGATCCACACCAGAGCTGTCACTCAAGAATTATGCAACCTTCCATGAACTGGGGTTGAATGATGCCTACGTGTAGGACAGAGATGGATCATCGAGTGTCCAGCTAAGGGGAGAAAGAGGAAGATATGACGCCTGCGAGATGGGGCGGCTGGGCCGAGTTCTAGTTCCGTGGACGCCCATCAAACATTCCATCAAGCATGCCTGAGTCGGGCCTGCTGCCCCCGCCTAATTCTCAATTCAAAGACTACTAAGCCAGTGCCTGTGATCTTTAATCGACAACCAAGGATCTTAGAGAGAGGTTATCGTATGAGTAAATACGGGTGTTTTCAGGGTAAACCGGGTCATGTGAGCCGCATAAATGCCGAGATACGGTTGTGGTATTGCTATCGATGTCGCCAGAAGGCACATTGCTAGCTGATTGTCCCTGCAGGCAGAGCAAGAGCGGGAGTGCTAGCACATTTACTCTAGAAAAACAGGCTATCAAGTGAAGCCGGAGGTCGATGAAAGGTGGCGCAAGCTTGGGATGAGTTGGAAATAGAATGGGTAGTAATGTTATCAATTAGTCGTGGTGGCGCTGAGCTGGGCCGGTAAGATATTTGTAGCTATCCAAATAGAATGGATTCCCTAGGGTGGGTAAATTGTGTACGAAATTTACGGCTGAAGCAAAAAGTCTTGCTTTATTCGTGCTACCTATTCTTTCATATCTCCGAGATTTTCTGCCGTATTCTATATAACTCAAGAAATTCTCATTGCATTCATTTCTAACGAACCTCAAAAGGGAAGTCCGTTAAGATCGATGAGGTACTTTGTGAAATTGTCCCATAAGTATTGAAAATCAATGTTTGGAGATATTTAATACCTTTTCGAGATGAATGATTTTGATCTTATTCGAATGGATTGTCAGACACTGCGCTTGATAGATTGTCACCCAAGAAGACTAAATATCTAGTCCTCGTAAATCTAAAACCTCTTCCTAGGTGATAGAAAATTCTTTCCTCTTGTCTCATTTCCGCCTCATTGCCCATAAGAAGATGCTGTTATCTTGCCCATGCCATGAGAAGATCAACTGAGAGAGGTCGATGTGTTTTCTAAGGAGTCACAGTATTCCTCCCTGCCATGAGAGGTGGAGTTTTCCATAGAATTACTTCCCCGGTACTACTCCGATTTTTATGGCACCGCATGCATGTGGCTCGTAGCAAGGAGCTGAAAACGCAGGAATCAAGGATAAGGATTCATTCTATCAAGTAGCGTTCACCTCTGGGGAAGCTCCCAAAAGTTATTTGTTAAGAAGAAGGACGGATCTCCAGGTTGTCTATCAATTATAGGCACCGAACAAAAGTAACAATTATGAATCAAGGTCCTGCTGATTCAGATTTGATTGACTGCTTTGATCAATTAAAGGATGCCCGGTATTTCTCAAGCATCACTTGAGGTCAGCTACCATCGCTTTGAGGATTAAGGAGATGATGTATCAAGTCGGTATTTAGAACAAGGCCGGGCACTATGAGCTGGTGAAAATGCTTAGTCGATTTAATGCCTCATGTTTATGGACTCAGGAACGTGTTCACCCCCATTATACCCTGTGGTGGTGTCTATTGATCACCTTTGATATATTCCTCGCATGAGGAGAGCAATGCAGGAACACTCTGGTAGAATTCAGCCGAGACTTCGAGGAAAATGAATTGTATGCTAAATTTTCCAAGTGTGAATTTTGGTCGGGAAAGTCTAGCTTCGGCCGCAAAGCTGTGAGAGGGTTTAAGTGTTGATCCTCAAAAGTTGAAGTCAGATGAATCGGGGAACGCAATCTCCATCAGTTGTTAATAAATACGAAGTTTTCTTCGGGTCTACAGCAGATACTATAAAGCATTTTATACAGATTTTTCAATTATCAGAACACCTATGACCAAAGACTCTAAGCGGAGTTCCATTTGTTTTGGCAAGGATCGGTGAATGGTGCTTCAATGAGTCGGAAGAGAATCGATTGGTCAGGCGATTTACTCTTCCGCCAAGACCGGATGGCTATGTCGTATAGCGATGCGCCGCATCGTGGGTCGATGCGTGCTAATGCAAATATGAGCGTAGTAGCTATGATCGCGATAAAATTTAAGTAAATTCAAGAGAAAATCATCTGAATGCATTTATTTAAACTAGCCAGAATCAGGTTCGCATCTTTAAGATTCGAGGCATTATTTGTATGTTTTGATTTACAAATTTTACCTAATCACAAAGCTTAAATACCTCCCATTTGGTAGAGAGATTTAACTGAGGCAGTCAAGGTGGATGGAGTTTATTAGCGACAGTGATTGCTCAGCTGAGTATCATCCCGGAAGAAGAAGTAGTCGATGCATCGAAATGTAAGTGGAAGCGGTTAAGGAGCCATCAATAATGAAAATGAAGAACTTGCGTTAATTTTGGGAGTGGGAGTTGATGGTGTCATTGGGCTTAAATCGTAGTTCACCGGTTCTTCTTGGATCGAATACTGAGGGCAACAAAAAGATGAGAAATTTGAAAAGATAATCAGAAGTAAAAGCCGGCTATTATCGACTTTGTGGATGGAGAGATTTACGGAGCCCTTACAATGGTAGATTATTCGTGCCTACTCTCGTGGAGTTGAAAAAGGAGATTTTGGACTAAGCTCAATGCTCCATATAGTATACATCCCAAGCGGTACAAAAAGATAGAGATTTTGAGCAAAGATACCTGCAGGCCCAACAATAAGAGGGAAATTGTCAATTTGTACCAAATGTCCGACTTGTCAGTCAGTTAAAGATAGAACACCGATCCAGCTGGGCTATTGCAACCCCCTTCCTATTCCGCAGTGGACTCGGGAGCATATTATGATGGATTTTATTTTGACTCTGGTGATCATTGTTAATGATGAATTTGGGGTAATAGTGGACACCATGAATCAAAATTTCATTTCTTACCAATTAAATCGACTCATGGTCCCGAGTAGCTGGCATATCGCATTGATCATATTTTCAGCGATTCTGTCATATCCATTGTATCGACGACGCGATCACCTCCATTTCGGGAAAGGATTTCGCGAAGCGGTAGCGGACGTAGGGTCAATTTGAGTACATCATTTGATCCACAAATGACGGGCACTCGTGAGAGAAATAATTCAATCATTAGAGGATATGTCAAGGGTTTCCAAAGAGATGATGGGTAACATTTGAGGCATTGTACGCGTGAAATGGTGGACCTTAATTTGCTCCCCAATTGGCACAAGATGTATTAAAAGATGTATGCATCTGTCGCCGTGTGGATTTAACGCTTGAAATTGGTGATAAAGTATTCTTTAGAATATTCCCGTGGAAAGGTATATTGAGATTCGGGAAGAAAGAGGGAAGCCGAGTCCACGATACATTGGTCCTGTGAATACTGGGGTGAGCTGGGTCCGTGGCCTATCGCTTAGCGTTGCCTTAATTGGACAAAATTCATAACATCTTCCATGTGGCTGCGTGTCCGGCAGCTATATCCTGCACGAATCCTACATTGTGAGTCACAAACTAATGAGTTTGAGGACCTTACGATGAAGAGAAACCGTGAAAATTCTCATCGAAGAAAAAGGCAAAATAAAGTTAGCTTTATGGTTGAAGGCGCTGCGGCGAATCAGCAAGTCGGAAGTTAAGCTACGCTGGTCTGCAGGAGGATGTCAAGTCAATATCCACATCCGAACAAGGTTCTTAAACTTGTGCTATCATATATGTTAATATGTGAATTACTGGGCGAGGATTTAGTAACTGGCCCCAGAGGCTATTTTTATTTCATTATGATTTTAGTTGCCCGGTTGAGTGTTTAAGGGCGTAAAGTTAAAAATTTAAATCGAATAATGATAATACGGGCGAATGACAATATTTTAATAGAAATTTAATTTGACCTCAGGTTCGAATTATGTTGTTAACCTAGAAGAGAAGCCGAAATTTGCTTAACCAAACGAGACCTAACTCCACTTAAATGTTCCACCTACCACCACTAACTTTATACTTATCATCATATCAACCTTTACTTCACCAACCTATTCTCTTCTTCCCTTAGGAAGTGGCCGAACTACTCCCCCTCAATATCTCTTGAAATGTTTTTATTCTCTTGGCAAAAATCTTGTTGTATCTAAATTTCATAACTCTGCTTTCCCCATCTCTCTTTCATCAAAGGTGTACGTAGTTTTAATCTTTCAAACTTCACTTTCATTTTAAGCAGAAGTGACTATTTATTGGTTTGACTTTATGTTGACTTTTAGATCTCGACTTTTATTATGGAATAAATTATCTAAGCTTAGCTTCATGATCTGAGGTGACTTGAAGTGATTATCAAGTTAGAAAGTGTTTGCGGCCGAGTAATTGACTCGTTGACTTTTGCTAACTTTTTCTTAAGTTAACTTTAAATCTGTAGTAGGAGGTTAGAGGACTTGAATATAGTTATTTTTGGGTATAGAAGTGTTGGCTTGGATATGATCGTAGAAATTGGGTTGGAGTTCGGGGAAAGTTTGTATAGTAGTTAGTGTTTGAATTGAGGTTGTATTTAATGGTTTAATTAGTTGGCGATTGTTGGATTGGCTGGAATGATTAAAGTGGTGTTATTGTTTGGGGTAATAAAGTGATGACCAACATCGATCATGGTTGAAGTAGAAATGAAAGCATGGAATTTTAGAAGTGTATACTAATCATTGGGGATAGGATAATCAAGTAAGAGTCAGAATTTGAAATCGTTAACGTGGGTATAATACTCCCGGCTTATAGATAAGAGGGGCTAATTCTACGGAATGTGTTATAATCTATAATTTTTGAATAGAGTTGAGCCCGACCTAGCACGAGGGATCACCTAGAGTTGGGCCATCGCTTTGGCTCGAAAGTAGCATAAAATCTCACTTTTAATAAGAACCCTTCATATATATTATGTTATATATTTTGCATGTGTTTTGTCATGGGACTATTTTTGACATGTGTATTGAGGATTATGATTTATATTATGAGATAGATGTGATTATGATTTATACATGAAAAGCAATAAGTATTATGATCCGTGTTATGAGATATCAGTGATTATGATTTATATTAAGAACTAGTCATGACTACGATCCATGTTACGAGATAGTTGTGATTAGACCATATTATGAAACAATTGAGAGTATGATCGATATTATGAGTCATATTACGGTGATAGTGGTGATTATGATTTATATCACGAGACGTTGTAATATGGATTCATGTTACGAGATAGTTGCGACATATCCATGTTACGATCGCGGGTTTATACCACGCAAGGCTGTGTACTTGTGCCGCGTGCAGATGCGCCAGGTGTGTAACTGCGTGTATTTTGATCATGGTTTGTTATTTCATGAGCAATGCTTACCCCGACGGGAGGCTCAGCGCGGTATGCATATTGAAATGGTACTCATGGATTCTGGGAGGCTCAAAGCGATATGCATAATTTAGCCTTGGCCGAGGACGGAGGTGAGACCCTCATCTCGATTATTTGTGGAGGCGGATTCTCATGTGTATTATTTGTGGAGGTAGATTCCTCATTGTTGGTTATTTTCCGTGGAGGCGGATTCTCATTGTTTATTATCGCGAGGCGGATTCTCTATTCGGCTAATTTTGATGACTTTACAAGCCGAGACTCTGCTTCTAAATGATTGGGTGCATTTGGCGGTTATAAGCTTCTGGCAGATAAGACATGTGATATCGCATAAGAGGACTCTACGTGATTTCAGGGATGCTTATTACCTAGTGTAGCTTGGTTAATGTATATACATATGTTATATAAGTACGATTATACGCGATCGGGTAAAGTCCTCCTGTGGTATTTGTATTCACCTCAAATTAGTAGCCGACTTTTCTATATGGGCGTGCTTTTATGCCTAGGTCTCAACTATTTAGTTTCACTAACATGATGAACTTGTCAATCGTGATGAAACATAAGTTTATGGTTTGTAGAACCAATGAAATATTGTTCAATGACCGCATATCACTTGTAAAGCTTGGAGTGCGCATTTAAGAACTATAGTTCGGTTAATGATTAACTTACTATTTCAAACATTGCTACCTAAAGAAGGACATTAAGTAACACTTAAGAAATCAAAAAGAGAGGCTCAAGACTCACGCACATTAAGTAACACTTAAGAAATAGAAAGAAAGGTTTGATAGAACCTCAGACCTCAAGTAATTTATTATTAAAACTAAAATTTTTTGTGGCTAAACTATCAGTGTTTTGGACAGTGATTTTGACTCACATGATTTCAAATCATGGATATGAGACAAGTAAAGTAGTATCCGGAAGACAAGACACAAAGAAAGAAAAGTGAGCCCTTGTATAATGTTAGGTGACTACATTATAAGAGTTATATAATTTAAATCTCCATCTAAGTAAATAGATTTCAAACCGCTTTTGGACTCGCATATAGAAACGGATGTCATATTTAATGTTGACACCTACACATTTCCATCTACATGTCAGGTGATTTTGATTGAAGGAATGTTATTTTACTCTTCTTCTAAAAGACATGATATTTTCAATAACAAACACATCAGCGATACTTGTTGATGTTAGAAATATGAGACATTTGAAATAGTTCCATGGAACAATCTTGATTATACAACCGATTTACTCATTTAAGCTTAAGTTCGTGATAATGCCTGATTAAGTCGTAATGTTCAGATAGGGATACTCGAGATGACATTGGGGTAAGGCATGGCTTATTGTGGTCCTCTCATAATCAATGTACTAAATATATAAATCGACGCTTAACATCATTTAAGTACATGGCTTTTGGTCAATCGAGCCTAACAGTCAAGCAAACTCTCAAGAACGTAAAGCGAATCATAATTTAATTATAACTTTTGGGGTTTAAAATGAAACTATATAAGAACATTGGGGCAAAGTTCTACTTGTTGGAAAGTGTCCCATGTTCAATTATAAGGCATGTAAAGAGACGAGAATTCGAATTGTCCTTTAAAAGCATAAATTTAGAATATTCTTCTTAACCACTAAACGCAGGCTTTTTCATTTTAGGGATAAGAAGGAGAAAATTATAGAACTCATGTGTATTTGCTTTTAGTCTACCAAATCATCATTGAAGAAGGGAGTGTAGAGTTTTAAGCAAACTCTACACAAAAGCCTAAAAGTAGGATATTTGATGCCTATAGCTACTTTTTGATGAAGAAAATTGCTCATTCACTTTTTGATATGCACTTTCTTGAAAAGCAAAAAGGTCTCTCCCTCCTCTCTCCTTTTAGTCGAGCTAGTAGATGGAAACGTTTTATTGAATTTTTCTGCCCAACCTCGATTATAGTTCAATATTATAAAAGGGTTCTAGTAAAACCTCTGGAGGGACTTGTTCGCTCGTGTGTGGACAAATCTTGTAGGCATTCCGCTTTGATGCTCGGCCCTCATCACAATATTCACCGCTCATGTATTATTCCCAAGAACGTACATATTTTCCTCGTCTCTTTAATTATTATTTATACAACTCAGAGCGATCACGTGGATTCTGATTCAAATAGTATTGTTAGAATATTATTTATACGCCGTAAACAATTCTCAACAAAGGGCCTCGTGAGCCGATTACTAGATTGTATTTATGTAATTAATGTGATGCATGAATTCCATAAGTTCGAATATATGCTATAATTTGCTTTATGTTAATCTTTAAACTCGTTTATGCATGGATTAAATATGATTAATAGTTAGTCAGTTTTGAAATTAATATATTGTAATATTAAAATAATTTGTTGATTAATTGTTGTATCTGAAAATTATTTAATAAAGTCGAAAAAGTCGGGGACCAATTATCATTTCGGGAGGTGGAACGGTGATACACACCACCCTTACCCGAAAAAGCGAGACGGGTTTCGATCCCAGCGCTGAATCCCTAGGATTCGAACATATTCGGCCAATTTCGCTCGCCCATGATTGCTCGGCTTGACCTTCGCTCCTCAAGATGTTCTGGACGATTAAATTGATTTGAAATTAATTTCAGTTTTTGGATTAATTTATTCAATTTAATTTAATTACAATTAAATTTTTCTAATTAAATTAAGTGAATATGTATTAAAATATTTATTATTTAGATATAAGTATAAAGCGTTAGTTTCTGATAATTAAATACTTATATATAATGACATAAAATTTGAGTTCAATTTAATAAGCAATCGCTTATATTGTCTGATAATTAAAAAATAGTATATATTTCATTGTTTAATATGTACTGTTTCCGATAATCCTCATCTTATTATATATGTATAAATATAATTTAGATAATTAATTTATTCATTTATAATATATGTTTAGATATAATACGGATGCCAAGAGATTTATGATATGACTTACTTTATTTGTGAAATACGGCCCGAATAGTTTTGCCTAAAAGATGAATGACTTGTAATTTAATTGTTATTTAACTATAAATAATTAATTAAAAGACGGAGACCTACTGTAGAGTCAAGTTAATGGTAAATAGTTAACGTAGTTAAGAAGTAGAATTAAGTTTCGTATTTTTGCACATAAGTCATACCATGTATCTCGAAGTCTTATATTTACCTACGATCGATGCGATATAAATTTAGCTTCATAAAATGTATGTCTTAGCGCACCTGTAAGTATGACTAAGTATAACTTATCCCACCATTGCTATAATATTGTCACACCAACCTAAAGTCGGGTGGAGGTCACTTTAGCTAACTGCACGTTAGCATTGACATACGTTACGCCTCGACGCCCCTCGATGGAAAGAATCGAGTCAAGACCGCTCGACTCATCCATTCCTCAAATCAGATAAGTGGTTTCCGGTTACGCAAAGTCGTGGGCAATACTTTGTTCAGACTCCCATGTCATAAAGATGATAGGGCTAGTCGATAGGCTAGACTCCCTCGACTCACCTGTCACAAGGGAGCTGGAAGTAGACATCATCCTCAAGTCGTTGCTTGACTCGTTCAACAACTTTCTAATGAACTTTAACATGCATCAGATCTATAAATCGTTATCGGAGCTGCATGGTATGATCACCAATGTCAAGTAACCTTAAGAAGGATAAAGCTAACCTCGCTTTGATAGTATGTAACAAGAATAACCTAAAAAGGAAGTTTAATTACGGAAGGCTTATAAGTCAAATCCACACACCTCGGCGCATCCAAGAAGCGGATGGCAATGATAAATGTCAACACAAGGGGTCGCGTATCGAAGCCGAACTATAAGAAGAACTTGTGAACAGTAAGAATGGAACCAAGGTCATTCCGATCGACAGTATATAATGCTATTACTCTAGAGACACGCCCTACTCGACATGCCGCTAGATTGTAATAAGCCGCTCCATAGGCATTATTATAATATTAGTCAGTAAGAAGCTGTTTTACGCTCGAAGCGGCGTTTATTAAACCGAGACGAGAAACTAAACCGAAAACCAAACGAGACCTTGCACTAATCTAGAAATATCTCCCACCTACCTCCACCTAATCATTTCATCATTATCCACTCACCAAACTCCCTCTTCTTCCTCCTCCTAAGGGCCGAAACCCCTGCATAATCTCCCCACGAATTTTGTCGCTTTATTAATGTTTAAATCTCTCAGTTAATCTTCACTCTTAAGTTATAATTAAATTAAAATGGTTCTTAAGTTGGATAGATAACTAAACAGAGTTATTAATATTGTAGTAAAGTAGTAATTATATCTCCTGTGTAAGCGGATTAGGCGCCGAAATAGTAGGAAGAGACGTGGACTAATTAGGCGGGGCGCGACATGAGCTAGCTAAGTAGTATCTATCTCATGTGTTGATTAACTACTTGATTGGCTTAATATGTGTATGTGTATGTATTAGCGATTTTGTGTTAAATTATATGTTGAATATGCATCGTGAGTCGAGTCAGTTGCTGCGTCTCACAAGGCTGAGTCGTATAGGCTCAGAGAGAGTTGTATTATTATCCGTATTCGCTTTATACCTCAGAGGCTGTTTTTGCTTCGCACTGCTACGATTCGGTGATAGCTTATATCGACGGGCATAAGTTTCTCCTTACAAGTCGAATGATAAATTTAAATCGTAACGACTTCCATATTAAGATCTTAAGTTGAATAATATTGTGTACTACTTACATATCAGACGCGAGTATCAACTACTTCTTGCACACTACGCGATTGGGGTTAATTTCATTCTTGAGATATATATTTACTGGGCTTCTCGTAGCTTACACCCTATTCAAGCAGCTGGGTGGCAATTTCTGATTGTGTGCCGGATGTGTGACGCTGTTCGCTTTGGGCTTGTTTAAGCGATTGTTTTAGAGCTTCTGAGCGGCAAGGGCAATGATCGTCATAGTCTCATTATTTTGTTTGGATTGTAGTTCGGTTGTCTATATAGTTGTCATTTTGGGATTTCACGTTGTATGTCGATATTTGTACTGGAGATGTTGTACGTTGGTTGCCACATGTTGTGAATAATACGACGGATTCCTTTTTCTTTAAAAAAATTGTTCTTTTAAGTGGTATATAGTTTTATTGAGCTGTTTCCAAAACATGCCGCTTTTTAAATTTTGAGTCATCCATCAATCGCGACTCCGTGTCCGGATTCGGGACGATTATAACCTTCAGGGGCGCATTTCACCGGAAGCGGCCGTTACTATTTTCGTACGTAGAGTAGGTTTCATATTCTTGCTTGTCCGTGTGATTATGTGTCTATCCGGGGTTGTGTTATTTGAGTTGTCCGTTGAGTCTCTTTTCCCGAGTCTAAGTCTTCTTTCGCTTTCAGACGCCGGGAGATACTACCAAGCAGCGAGACGCCAGTAGCAGTGGGACCAAATGGGCCATGAGTGCCTCATGGCATCGAGTGGGTACTGGGAGGTGTAACTGGGAAGTGCCGACGTGCAGTGGAGTTTGGCGCGAGCGAGCCTTTGGCAAGGGAGCAACAGAGTTCGGAGTACATCCCTTGGCTTCCCGCTTGACTCAAGTATCGGGGATGAAGCTATATACGGAAAAGGATTTTGGTACACGCATGATGCAGCCCAATGAGGCCGGGAGTATTCGTGAGTAACCTTTTGACTGTTCCTCAAGAGAGATCCCCAAATTTCCTTTTGGAGCGGAAGTTCAACGATTGATGCGATCGAGTTTATTAGAGATTTGAGACCACTTTTTGAGCCCATGGAAGCCGAGGTGTTCGAAAATGTTTTGCCACCTGCTGCATCGGCATTTGGTAGTGTCGTTATCAGCGGGTAAACCACATGTATTAGTTTAGAGAGGGATCCGATTTTGACGCATCAGCGATCGACCGCTGAGGAGCACGGTAGGCAATTTTAGCGAAGTTATTGCCGCCGCTTTCAAATTGCATAATCTTGACGCGTTGGTGAGCGCAGAATTCACAAATCTCGGCTACCGGGTCGAGCATGAGATCACACCATATATCCTCGATGATTCTTTACCAGCTCTTACGAGCCGAGGAACGCCGCATCGGGGCGCAGAGTCGAATTGGCCGAGCCCGAGGCTGGGAGGGTCAAGAGGGTACAACAGAGTACCCACCACCTCATCCATCCTGAAGTCAAGCTCAAAGGCACCCGCTCGTCCGAACTATTCTCGGCAGCCTTCTTCCGTATGGTATGCCCGTCGTATCCGGGAGATCTCAGAGGGGTGTCACTGTGGTTCCCAGCTAATCTCGATTATTCCATCAAAGGGCGTATCACAGCGTAATCCAGGGATCGTTTGCAGTATGATTTGCTTCTCGATGTCAAGAAGCCCGACACATCATGGCAGATCGTCTCCCTATTCTAGAGCGGGCGGAGCCAAGACATCTTCAACATCATACCAAGTGGGAGGAGGGTATCAGCTGGTTGGTGAGAAGGACGATTTTGGTGCCATGGAGGTCAGTGGTCGCGGAAATAGATACCTGTGGGAGAATGCAGCCTAGAAAGGTATGCCGCTAGAGGCCGATCAATGCCAAGTATTCTCAAATAGAGCTAACGGATACCTTGTGGTCGCGACAAAAAATTCTCATGTTGCATGATGCCGAGGTTAGCTACTTTCGATTCTCGGAGCTACTCATTCTTTTATTTCCCGGGTTTTGTGGATATCCTACCTTTATGTCAAAAAGTCTTACTTGTTCCCCTTAATATTACGACACCCGCTGGGAGGCCTGGGCTGAAAGTTAAATATGTATATAGGATTTTCCTCAAGAGCGAAAGAATCAATTGCTAGTCGCTGGGATCCACCACCGCTTGAAATTGGTAGATTTTGATCTATCTTCGGGAATGGACTACTGGGAGACATCATCAAAATTGGATCGCCACCACAAGGAGATTATTTTTGCGAACCCGCAGACTCCGGACATTGCGTTTGAGGGAGATAGGAAGATTCTCGCCATCAAGTTTTATTTTCTCGCACTGTGAGGCCAGGAAGTCAATTTAAGAAAGGTCAAGCCGGGTATCTGTGGTATGTGGTCGATTTGGAGAGAGAGGAGAGAAGCATGTTAGAGGATGTACGGCTTTTCCGTGAGTATACCGATGTTTTCCCGAAGGAGTCGCTGTGTTTACCACCGCAGGTTGAGCTCGTGAATTGAGGTAGTTCCGTACTAGCAATACGTAACTGAACGAAGCATACTGA
>JADFUC010001460.1:0-51037 GCA_019722365.1 Lithospermum erythrorhizon | reverse complement strand
ATCAGTACTTCGTTCAGTTACGTATTACTAGATCGAGATAGAAAAGCTCATTCGGTAGGCGAGTTGAAGGATTAATGTCCTTGAAGGAGACTTAGGGGTGAGCCAGCGCTTTAGCTTGAGGGACATATCGGATCCACAGACGGAACCTCCCAATGACATTCTAGGAAGGGTAAACCTAAATCTACGGAGGTAGAAGGAGGAAGTGCAGGCCAGGCAGGGGCATGCAACGGGACATATATCTCTGGTAACCGTAGGAAGCGTGCTTGAGTTTCGATTTGTCATACTCGAGAAGATTTTGAGGATAGAGTGTCCCAGCGAGGATGTATCTTCATCGCCCAGTGATAGCCAACTTTAGTAGGACGGATCTTTGGTGAATGCGGGGGGAGGCTCGGTGGATATCACGTTCACGGATGCGTATCTCGAGTTGGGGATGAAGCGGGATGCGGATCGGGGCCGGTGACAACTCGTTGGTGGGATTAGGTGAGAGTCGGTCCGCCGGTTTAGGCATTGATTCTGATGGAAAAGAATCCCTTGACATGCCACAAGGATGGTGGAGTTCACTATTGTGGACATGGCGGAGGCCAGACCTCTGATGGAATAATAGGCCGGTCGGCGTCGTCGCGGTGAGGCGATGGTGTCCACCGTGCGCCTCGAGTTGAAGTTCCCAGCAGCGGTGCAGGGACCGGAGAAATACGAGTCGTAGAGGCACGGGATCTTTGCCCAGCCTCGACGAAGGATAAAGGCCAGATGAAGGTGGGCACGGCTTCACGGGGATCCCGATAGGTCGGTGACGGAATGTTTGTACACAGAAGCCCCGGAAGAAGAGAGCCCGGAAGGCGGCGAGAAAGAAGGTGTTCGGAATATCGTTTGATAGGAGGGATCGACAAGGTCTTGAATGGGGCGTGCAACTGGGGCGAGCATAGGCAGCCATTTCATCCGAGTCCTGAGTGCCGGGATAATGCTTTGCAAGTTAATTAATGCGGTTTTAATTCAATTGCTATTCGCGCCTAAAGCGTAAAATTCTCGATTGAGAATACCGTTGATTTGTCCAGCTCTCAATTTAACAGCAGTTTAATTTCGTTCATGAAATAAAAGCTGTGTCGATATATGTGTAACCTTTTAGCTGAATAATAGCGACTATAATAATATAATTGACTATTATTATTATTATAACGATTATACATGGGATACAAGCAATGCGGCGTAATCACGGTATTATCGTGAAATTGACTAGTAATTAAAATTACTATTATTAAGCGTTTAGTTTTAGTAATCTCGGCTTAACTAAACTAGTATTGAATTATTCTGACAATTATGTCCTTGGCAGCTCATAATTATTAAAACCAATATTCCTTGATTTCCCGATAGAAAATTAGGTCTAGAGGTGTCCTCAGATAAAACTATAGTTGAGGGGTATTACTGAACAAGAATGAAAATGCGAAGGCTGCCCGAAGAAAAGATGAATAAGTCGGTGAAATACATAGAAAATTACAGCGATAGTTTAGGGGCGTATCGGCGATAAACGTTTTGTGCCCACAAACTATGCTCAATTTTCTTGTTGCCACATATCTTTCATCTTTGTTAAATTGCCCTGAAAATGCTTTTTACCATTAAAACTAAAAGTTAAAATAATACCTGCCCGTCCTACATACGTAAGCTGTTAGAATCTAGTATGAATTTTACCGTGATAAACACCAAATTCATCGCGGATCCTCAAAATAATGTATATTAATCTAAACACATAAATTACAATATGAATAAAGAGTTAACTTTACATTCACATTGAGGAAGGCAAAATGTCATGCGCTTGAGCCAGCTTTCCGTATGTCCACTTCTCTCCGAATAGCCCTCCGATTGCTTGACCCAGCGCCCAAAAGATGTCCTCTGAAATGCGGCGCGGAGGGTGAATCGAGATGAACTTCTTGAGAGTTGCTGAACAAAATTGGAAGAGAAAATCCTAGCACCAAATGGGGGAAGTCACGGTTTTGTGAGAGGGAGGAGCAAGGAGTTTTGTTCATAAAATGAAAAACCACTTGTCTCTTTCTTTAAATACTAAGTGCTAAATTACTTAGTTAAACAGCTGCGTTAAACTTGATTTAACTGTTAAACTTAATTACAGATTATGGCTCTGTCAAATAATGAGTCACTAGTGAGTTGTTCATTTAATTAACTTGACAAGTCGGTTAAAATACTAACAGTCATTGCTCGAATAACAATTATTAAATCGAACAATGCCCGAACTGATTAAGCTTGCAAGTTTAACAATTGATGTTCTGATATATATTTGATAAATATATATATGTTGAGAAGATCGTCTACCGATTTACAAGTCTCGTTTAATTTAAATACATGAAATATAATTCAAATATCCTTTGTATGTGTGACGCCCAGGCTCGAGATAATAGCAAGTTGCTTATGTAATAATAGACCGATTACTATTATTATAGCGATTAATAAAGTAAGATCTAGCCCGTATTTCATGCTTATAAATTATCCTTGAGAACCCAGCGCTGGTAATATCTGATTCTTAGAACGCTAAGTTCGATGTCAGCGTTTAACGGCGATAAATGAATTGATACCTGATTGTCATGACGGGCATAATAAAGGGAATCAATTTTCATTGATTTCCGAGCACTACCGAGCACATGGATTTGGACGATTACCATCTGATTCTTTAACCATAGCGATCTCACAGTGGTAAAATTTAGCAATAAGAAGTGTCGTGAAAAGGCTACTTGACTTCTTTACTCGGTATGAGCGGAATAAGCATTTATGGCGTCAGCAACTAATCGGTACCAAGCGTAGTGAGAGGCACGAGATCTTTCATATGTCGAGGGCGGATAAATCCTCCCGATATGCTCCCGGCGTCTAACCATTTATCTTTCGGCTGCCTTGACCCCGACGTATGCCGTTATAATCCCGAGCAAAGGCCGGGCGTTTGGTCGTAGTCAAAAGCTCTGGAGCTTATATAACATAGATAGTTATATATCGTAAATCCCAGGAATTAATGACCTAAAATTCTAAAAAATATCATGAATGTGAGATATCACATGCTCTTCTATGAATTCGTTTCGATTAAATGCAGGCTCCCGATTCTGAGGACCGGCCCGTAGTGTGTCCCAGTCTGCGAGCTAACGTGATCAAAGTTGATCGCTTATTCAATCACCGTGTTAGTCATATGATGCTCGTTGCCACAACTATCGGCGTCGACGAGGCTAACAGGTATCACATGTTTTAAGTGGAAGAGGTGCCAAATAAGCAATTAAGTATTTACTTTCTAGAAAACATAGACTAACTAGGGATTTAAATTTTCACTCATCGGATACAATACATGTAGCAAACAAGTATACTCGAATATGAAGAAAGCAAATATTCAAATATTTGTTCACGTAACGTAATAGATGCATCTTGTTTCGACAACCTAACTCGGCTGCGGCGTACATGCAAGATACATGTTATTTGCGTCTTTCATCGTGTTTTGCACGGCAGTGGTTTGGTAAAGGAATTCGGCTAGGCCAACTCTGATGGCTACTACATCTTTGATATCGTCTACGTAAGGATATCTCTAATTAGATGATACTTTTACGTATGCGTGCTTGGATTTGTGGTAATGTACAAGGGGTTCACTTAGCTTATTTATCGGCGATGTTAATCGCAAGCAACTCCCATTGATCCGTCGATACTGGAGTATTACGCGGCTTCAGTCACAATTTCTTAATCAGCATCTTCTTTTAAGCGGCTTGAACTATTTGCTAGATTTTGTGGTAGAGATAAACAACCGGTACTCTCTTTGGAACTCTGCCAGATACTACTCCACCGTTGAGATAAAATACCACATGCAGGGCTGGGAGCGATGGTTAATACTGCAATGGGTTGAAAGCTGGCATCGGTGTACCCGGTGACTCTTAACCGTTATCTCCGCGTATACCAAGAAATCATCTTTAGTTGAATCTTGAGATCTCGCGACATTTTATAGTCAGATTGAACTTCGGCAGGTTAGCTTGGTATCTTTTGGATTTTCGGTCGTAAAATCTGTCGGTCTGGTCTTGTGACATGGCATCGTGATGGATCCTATAGCGAGCGTAGGTACATCCTTACATTTGTTCATCTCGGCTAGTAGTGGGATCTTGTGCTGCGAGGTTGAACTCGGAAATTATGCCATGGGGGAGATTACCCTTCTTGGAATTACTCGTGTTGAACCTTTGCGGTACCTTATTCACGTAGGTATCTTGGCCAAAGTCAATTAACTATCTGGCCGATCTGGGTGGTGCTTTTTTTTTTTTTATTCAGTATATATTGTGCTTGACTTAAGTCACTTCGTTGAGAAACATTTACACGACGATCACTTGTTGAGTTAGGTAACTCTCATTGTTTCCAATGATAAGTATGTCGTCGACATACGGGGACTATGAATGATACGTAACTCCCGACACCGCTTGCGCATGCAGATTGTGCCGTTCTTAATGAAACCAATCTTTGATTGATTCGTAGCCAGCGGTCGGCCAATACGGGATGCTGCTTAAGACCATAAATGGACCTTTGCGACTTCGTACGCTTCTTAGATTTAGGACTTGTAAAACTGGAGGTTGTACCGTATCTGGCGTCATCTTCTATATTTCCATTCGGGGAAAGTAGTCTTTACATCCATTGGCCATATTTCGCCCAGTATGAAATGTAGCAATGGCTAAGATTATCGGATGGACTTAAGCGGCGGTAAGTTTCATCATAGTCCACTTGCCGTGAACTGTTTGAAACCTTTATTTACAAGTCTAGCTTTGAAAACATCGGTTTCGTCTTTTTATCGTATTCTTAAATGCCATTTCGTTGATAAGGTAAATACCGTTTGGTAAATCCATGAGGACCCGAACCTTGTTCGGTAGATAGAATATCTCGGTGCGTGGCTGTTGCATTTGTCGGCATCCTTTCTATTTATCTCTTCTTTGTAAGAAGTGGGCTCATCGCTTTCAATGATGAAAACTTCGCGTACGGCTACGGTTCGTGGCGATCCGTTGGATGCCATAAGGGTTGGTTCTTCCCATGACTTCACGTGGATTAAGAAGCTGGATCTTCTATGAAAGAAGGTACGGAATTCTTGTGGTGCGTCGGATGTACGCATTAGATGCATCGATATTGACCGTCGACTTGAGAGCTTCGTCGAGATGAACACCGTTAATTCTAGTCATGGACGCCCTTCTTTTTCAAGGCGCTCTGTTTTTAGCAATGAAGATTCTATTCTCGTACTTTAGGTAAGAAAGTAGTAACCAAGCATTGTTTCCTTTGGATATCCTATGAAATAGCATTTATCGGATTTGGGCGCTTGAGTTTATCCTTTGTTAATCTCTTGCCCATAGACATGACGAATCCTTAGAAAATAACTTGGGAATCTTTCCGAACCCACACAGTTCATGGGAGTTTTTCTCTGCTTGACTTTGTTAGACTGTCTGTTTTAAAGTAAATTAATCGCTTAGAAGTGCATATCCCAGTAACGGTAGATCGAGATAGGCTCGTCATAGGTCGAACCATATCGAAGGGTTCGATTTATCCTTTCAGAACAACGCCCGTTATCTTTGCGGTGTTCTATTTGAATTGAGTTGTGAAGTAATCTGACACTGCAAGATGAGTATTGAACAAGTGACTCAAATATTCTCCACATCTATGAGGCCAGAATCTTTATTTTTCTATTCGGTGGTTTTGTCTTACATTTGGAACTCTTGGAATTTTCAAAGGACTCGTGTTTGTGTCACCATCGGATACCTGAAACCGTATCTCTTGTAATCATCGGTAATGTAATGAAGTAGTTATAACCTCCTCTTCAGATGTGTTCATTGTACGTATCGGTGTGTATGATCCTCGATAAATCATTGCCACTTTCATTGAATCGATGAAGAGCATTTTTAGTCATTGCCCAGGCAAGATCGCGCTTATCGTATGATTCATAATCGAAACCTTCCGGTATTCCACGGTGGTGTTTCTTGATTCGGTTACCGTTAATATGACCCGTCTGCAATCTGTGGTATCTTTGGTTTAAGTCGTTAAGGCTTTATTAAAAGTTTTAAGTTTATGTTATCATTTCAATGTCGTGTCTAAAACAAATAGAACATTTTTGGAGGAGGCGGTGCCAAATCTTTATCCCGTTCACGATGATCCCTAAATTCATTGGGATACATTGAAAATAATCCGTCGTTATTAGCGAAACAAATAATATTCTGCAAATTGCGGGTACATAGTAAACCGGTGATAAGTTCCAAAATAAGGCCATTAGGCAAATTTAAGCGTGGATCCTCACTGAGGGCCATGACCTTGGCGCCTTGGATTCCCCTTTGCGTAGATCGTTTCCCCTGCAGAGTGCTTACTTGACTTGAGTTCCTGCGTATTATGATAAATATGAGAACCCGCGACGATTAATACAGCACCCAGCGGTAAATTAGAAGTTGTACAAACTTCAATAACATACGAACTGTAAATTTGAGTGGTGGTCATTCTTCTATCGTCTGACAACTTCACTGAGTTGACTTCCGGTGACCTAGGTTCCCTTGATAATGACATTTGTCTCATCGCTACAGTGCTCCACGTCGGCGACTTTGGGATTCACTGAGCCAACAGCTGCCGGTAAGCTTCTTCTTTTTCTTGAACTTAACTGCTTGTTTTGGACCACGAAAGCGAGAGATAGAGATTTTAGTCTTACCCGGGTTAGATACCGGCATTTGTGATCATCTTACATGCGGTTCGTTCATGCTTCAGCTTTGTGCATGTAATGAAGTTCATGACAAGCTGAGATAATTTCTTAGGAAGACTTTAGGATGGTATACAACGATTCTTGAGAGATGCTTGATCTTAGGGCATTGGTGATCGGCAAGACAATCGTTTAATGATATGGGGCTGCGGCTTTGTCCGTTCCCGAACGATGTCGGAAACACGGGCGATATCTCTCGTTTAAAACTTTCCTTCGGGAATAATTCTCGAGTTGCCGGTATATGTCATATCTTTACACTTTTCATATTGAATCTGGAGCGAAGGTTCCATGTTAACATGAGACATTGGACATCAGCTTGTCAGTTTGTGCTTTTGTAGGATCACTTTTCTCGATGGGAGTATTTATCATTAGGTTTGGAGAACTTTATTGTTCAGCAGCGTATTTAGTTCTCTTGCGAGAATGATTCTCAGTTCCGAGACACGCTCGTCAAAGGTCGGAGTTATTCGACTTGCATTTTTTTCAAGTGTTAGCGAAACGAGTTCTTAGGAGTAGTAGTGGTGGTACCATTATAATTCTACAAGAATAAGTAAATAAAGACAATAGAATCAGTAAACTATCATGCTAAACTACAAATAAATTGTAAAGTAAATACTAATATGAATCTCACAGAGAAATATATTAGTATAAGACCTATTATACTCAAATTCCAAGCAGCGGCCTTTGCGTACGTTTTGAATCGGTATAATAGTAAGGTTATCAATAGGAATTATGTAAAACTCGTAACTTTCAACGTATTAAGCCCCAGCATTATTTCAAGATGCTACCCACGACTTTTATGCCAGAAAATCTCTGGGTTAAAGCGTCTGCGGTCATAGAATAGTTACTTGGGTGATGTTTGAAAGCCCAGCGGCGTTAGTGGAAATCATTTGCTTGTGATCACTTTGTCATATCAAATTGCAAAGCGTAACACACTTGCGTCGCGGTGTACCCGGATGATGCAAGCGATTCACAACTTTAAAATTGGCTTGATACGTTGCTTAAGATTTTAAATGATTATTATTACTTTGCTTTTATTTTACCATGCGATTGTAGCACGTGATCGGCGTATATGCAGTGAAAAATAAAAGCAAGTAATCTTGGCGATCAGCGTATTATATAACCACAGGCCTATTACGTTTTTAGCTTGGCTAACGTTGGCCTATTACATTTTCTTGTCTTAAAACACAAGTCTGAAACAAATCTTTGAATGCAGTTCAAATACCAATCAGCTTAAAACAGCATACGAAGCTTATTAGGACAAACTAGAAATTAAATAAAATAATATGACTAAATGAGTCATTTCACAATGACAATACGATGCAGCCGGGCCAGAAATAAAGCGTCGAATTAAATGCTCCCATCTGCGCCGATTCAGATTTCCATAACGATATATAGGCAAAATATTAAAACAAATAAATATACTTAATATAAATATATATTAAATAAAATGAAAAATAAATGTGTTCATATTTGACTAATTAATTACCCATTATTTTTGTTAATTATCGATTAATGTAAATTTTAATTTAAATATATTCACACATGATTAATGATAATTATTACAATAATTACCAACTTTATTAAATCATGAAATAATTAATTACAAATAATTAACTCCAAAATTCAAAATTTAAAAGTTACATGAAAAATATTTTCAAAATTATCAATTAATGAAAATAATTATGAAAGGAAATATAAAATCCAAATTTAATGTGAATTCGAATATATATTCAATCGTCTTAATGAAATTTATGATTTAACATTTAAAAGCCTTGAAATTAATAATTACCAATAATTTTAAAACCAAAAATAATTAAAAATAAACCATTTGGGGTTTTCTAAAAGCAGACCGTAGAAGTTCAACGTAGCTTGACGGCCTCGGCCCTGAACTGACGTGCGGGTGGTGCGAGATACGACGATGAGCTATCTAGGTAGAGGCATTAGAATCCGGGCACGGGCGCGCCTATGGGGCTCATGAGAGTCGACTGACGTATAATTGTTATTGTTCAGTTTGATTAATTATAGCTTTTGTAAAAATGATTTGGAGCTCTGAAATTCAAAAAATTACGGGATTCAACAGACATCAATAATATTACTATTGAACCACGTCCAATTGGAATTTCTTAAGCAAACACAGATTTTGATTCATCCCGCTTGATCAGAGAGATAAATAACTTTTTAGTACTTAAAAATTTCAAAAACTTCTAAAAAAAAATCTGAGATAAACACCGAAGATGATTGTTGCAATTTACAATAAGTGAAAATGATTCTATCTAAAATTAAAACGTAAATTAATCAAGTTTTAATCCCTTTCATTTCATGAAACAATTAAACAAATAGCAAATCATCAAAATTAATACAATGAAATGATGATTTCAGCCGTGTGATATACATACAAAATGGGTTGATTTTTTCATATTATATATTCATCAATTGAATATACCATCGTGAATCGTCAATTAATTAAAAAACTACGTCAATCTGTAATCGAATTAGATAAAAATACATCAAACTTGAGTAGGCTCTCGGGGCCGATGTTAGAATCTAGTATGAAGATTTTTACTGTGATAAAACACCAAATTAAATAAATCCGGATCCTCAAAATAATGTATATTAATCAAACACATAAATTCTGATATGAATGAGTTCTTCACATTCTGACGGAAGAGCGAGAAATGAAAATCACCAACTGACGAGCACCATGCGTGTCCGCTTCTCGAAATAGCCCGCCGATTCTTGTGCAGCCAATAAAAAGATGTCACTACAGAAATCTGTGGCAGGAGGGTGAATCAGAGATGGGCTGCTAGAGTTGTATGAACAAATTGGAGAAAAATCTCTTCCTAAAGAGTGCGGTTTTCAAGAGGAGGGAGGCCGAGGGGTTTTTGATTCATCAAGTAGCTCTTAATGCCAACTTTCTTTAAATGATAAGTGTCTAATTAAAAGTTAGCCATTTCGTTAAGAAATCAATTTAACTCGTTGACATTCAGACCGTTATGGCTCCCAATCAAATAATAAGTCACTAGTGAGTTTCCATTTAATTAGCTTGACGAGTCGGTTAAAATACTAGCAGTCGCTGTCGAATAAGCTATTAAGTTATTAAATCCAATTTGATTGCTTAATTGATTAAACTTGCAGTTTAAGCAATTGATGTTCCTTGATATATTTGACAAATATATATGTTGAAGATAAATCTACCGATTCTAATCTACGTTTAATTTAAATCATGAAATATAATTCAGAAAATATTCTTGTATGTGTGTGACACTTCTAGGCTCGAGATAATAGTAAGTTGTATAATAATAATAATCGACCAATTACTATTATTATAACGATTAATAGTAAATCCTTGATACGTTAAATAGCCATGCATCATCATGTGATCTTCCTTTAGTATTATAAAATTACTAAGGTGAGCAATAGTTAAAATGTCATTTAACAGCGCAGTAAATGAATTGATCTATGATTATTCATGTGTGATAAAGAGAATGAATTTTCATTAATTTAAAACAATAACCATCCCATAACGCGGCTACCCATAACCGCATGATACGATACCGCCGCCCCGCGTACGCCGTTCTAAATATTGAACACGTCAAAATGTTACAAAAAAAAACTGCGCCCGACCTCGACGATTGACCTCGACCAGCTCTCGAAACCTTTATCTAATATTTTTGGTAGTGATGGGTAATGGCGAAATAGATGCGTGGCGAAATAATATCGCGTCTATACCAAATTCTTTTCAGGTTTCAGTTGATAAAGGATTGGATGTCACAAATGATTTGAAATCAAGAAATTTAAAAAATCACAAGAATTGGAATTACTCCTAAGTCATTTGATATCCTTTTTTTTGTATAAATGTCGGCTTTAAAAATCCATTATTTAGTTGTGTGGTTATTTAATCCACTATTTGATATCATTTGATGAAGGATTGGTGGTGGTTGTCGAGGATGAGGTGGCAGAGTTGCTAGTTGAGGATAAGGTGGTGGAGTTGAACTAGTGGAAAAGAAAGGATGAGAAGGGGATGGAGTTAAAGGTGGAGTTTTTCGATGTATGGAGGTGGTGGAGGTAAAGGTGGTAGAGGGGAATTGGCGGTGGTGGGGAGGCGTGGTGGAGATGGATGGTGGTTAGGTAGGTGGGGTGGGTGGGGTGGGGGTAGAGTTGAGATATTTTAATTTTTAGTTTTATTTATTTTTTAAATATTATTAAAAGAAATTCGAATGTTATGTTAATTGAAAATGTATCCGTTGTATAATTTACAATGAATTATTTGGTTAGCAGATGAAAGTATGAAGGAGGCGGCAAAGAAAATTAGGACATATATTAGGGGGTAATAAAAATTGGCTTCTATAATTTAATACCTGTTACTAATAAGAAATTAAGCCTATAATTTGTACACATTGCTATCATCTCTAAAAAGATCGCCAATTAAATTTTAAATGATAAAAGTTAATTAACTTTGATGTGTAATTGACGGAGATAATAACTTTGAATTTTGAATGATTATTTTTAACTTAAATAGTCAAATATTTTTATATATGTTATATAATATTTGATTAAATCAAATAAATATTTCTTATGTATTTTATTATTAGCTTAATTTTTTAAATTCAAATAATATGTGTCAATTAAAATAATAAAATTTATTAATTTTAACAATTGAACAATTCGTTTTGGGATGAAGGGATTAGCTTGTAAGTTGGTCATAATTAAGCCAGCAACTCGACTAGACGGAGTTCCACGGCTCCACCACCACCTTGCAACATCAATTTTAATTAGATCATTATTCATTACTATTGAAAGGAAGCAAATGTTTTTCAATAGATCAATGCTTTTTCAAAAGAGAAAAGGAGGAGACCATTTATTTAAAGGGTTGAATATTCCTATCTTAAAAATTTGTTCACGTCATGGGATATTGAAAAAAGCTAGATTACGTATTGAATATGTCGAATCGTATGAGGTAATTTGTATTGTCAGGAAACTGAAGTTGTAGATAGTATTAGCGGTCCGTGCGTGAGGTGACCTTAGTATAAGCGTATCGCTGATGTGGCAGTGCTGGAGTTTACCGTACCATGACATATTTATATAGATATATGGCCTTGAAATTAGTATCTTTTGTAGCAGTTTCGTTGAATTCTTTCACTTGTTTATAACATCAAAGTACATCCGTAATAATTCGAAGGAAAACGTGCATAATTAAAGATTATCAACAAACATGCATAAAAAATATAAATCCGATACAATCAGAAAGACTAGCTTGTGCATCAGAGTGCAAAATAGATTACATATTTAATCAGTATATTAAGTTATTAAAAAATTAAAAAATAGATTATCAAATTATTAACAAATTATCAATAAAAAAATAAATTTATCAAATTATTAACAAATTATCAAATATTATCAAATTATTAACAAATTATTAAATTATTAACCAAAATATTATAGAACAAAAATAACAATACAAAAATAAGTTGCCCATGACTAAAACTTGAAAATGTAGCATTCTCAACACATCAATCATTTTTCCCGTCAAATCAATTCACATCAAAACTTTCCCCTCCCCCCAAACTCCTCCATTTACAGATTATCAAAAAACAAATTATCAAAATAATCAATATATTAACAAATTAAAAAAAAATAGATTATCAAATTAATTTGAGAAAACAGAAAAAAAAAATTACCAGCAGCAGTGAGTAATGACCCGAGGTGATAACCACCAGGAGGCCACCACGGAGGTGGCAAGGAGGAGGAGGCGGCGGCGTGAGGAGGGAGAAGGGTTTGGGGAGGCAGAAAAAAGAAAGGAGAAAAAAAAAAGAAGAAAGAGCTTAGAGGTTAGAGTTTTAGTTTGTTTCAGCTTTGGGGTGGGTAAAAGATATAAAAACCCGCGACTCCTGTTTTCGCTATAGCGCCGCCAAGGCGGTCTTGCTGACTGACCAATCAGCGGCGCTATATCGGTATTCTGCGTGAGTAAACCATGACGTGATACCAAAAAAGCGGTAAGTGTAACGACACTTTGCGATCGCGCAGGTGAGAGTCGTTAAAATGGAAACGGCGGAGTCGCATTGATGGGCGGCTGGGTTTAAAAATCTGATTAGTCAAAAATGTGATCATGATTAAGTTTAAAATCAAGCAGGTTTTTTAAAATTTATATCCAATCAGAATTTGATATCGAAGCGACAAACCCATATATATATACCACGACATATCCCAAAGAAATAAAGTAATCTCTGCGTGAAATCTCTGTGTGAATGGTCGTATGCAGATCTGAAATGACAACTTGATGACAATTTAAGTTTGAATCTGGCAAATCAAAGCAGTTGACAGCGTCAAAAATCGGTATTTGTGAGGATCTTTCTATGCCGTCTTTCGCTTTAGCCACTGAACAAAACTACTCAAAAACTGCTTGGCTCATTGTGTCTGTCGGCCTGGCTTGTGAAATCTTGCCCGTCACGAAAAAGGAATTGTAGCCGCGAGAGCAGTGAAACTCTTGAGGGTGGCTGCAATCGTATATCAGGACTACTAAAAAGGTCATCTGGCTTGTAATTCCTTGAAATCTCGAACATGTCACGTGAAGATATAATAAAAGGTTAAATGACCTTGATTTAGAAAGAAATCAATAGGCTTCAACCAATATTAAAAGCTACAATCGTTAACCTCACATCTACCGTATCGCGGTATACCATCGCCACAATACGCTTATCTTTCAATCAAATCTGCCGCGAGGAATGGGTATCAATAATGCTTCATGTTTATCTGTGATATAAAGTAGCCATATTTTATCTATGAAACACGCCCTTTATCACATAAAAGTATAAAATGGCATCATGCCTCATACACACTAAGTACAAAGACACATGCATTTCTTATACACTAAGTATAAAACACCTTGCATATGTAATATAGGGCCACATCAGCAATGCGCCACAACTGAAAGTGATCAAAAGGCTGTGCCACTCTTATACGGTATGAGGCCCATGGCCTCTGTTGGTATAAATTAATAAATCGCGTATCACTGCCAAGGGAAGGAGAGTCACCTAATCACCTCTTAATCCCAGTATAGAATTCGCTGATACTCAAATCGCTCGAGTCATAGATAGCTTTCTGGCAATTAAACGATAGCAATTTACTCTGCTCCCGAGCAATGTCCATGTATGTGATTAATGATAGCCAACAAGGCCCACGAAATCATAAGTCTTAGGCAGAGGCTGAGAAATCGTAAGTATAAATAATTGTGAAATCGAGAAATATAAGTTGGGAGTTCAGTATTACTTCTCAAACAATCTTGGCTGCCCACGCAGAATATGTCCTTTAATCATATAACAATTATTTATATCGTTCTCACGTAATCATAACCGCGATGACATGTATCGTTCGCGTAATCGTATCGTAATAACGTGTATATCGTTCTCATAATCATATCCTGATAACATGTTGCCTGATTTAAAGTAAGTGCGTAAAGTAACAAATGAGATAGTACTTCTTTCTTCTACATGAGGCAACCGAAAAGCAATCAAGGTAGCGCCTTTTCATGATCAGCGCTTTACTTGACAAGGAAAGTATAATCGAGGCCTGCTATCTGGCGTTCTAGAAGATACATAACCAACAGAGAGGCTTATCTATAACTTGATCTAACATGTGAGGATAACTATCGAATTATAATCGTCGGGACCTGTGTCGATTCCTTCAAATTCCATCTTATCCTTTCTCGTTACAAATGCATTTTTATAAGTTATTATGTCGTAGGTAGCCAAATTAACGATACATGCTCCGAAATATCAATTATAACTTCCCGACTTAGGTACACCTTTTCAATATACTTAATAACTGTCAATTTTCATCGCTTAGAATTGCTGTCATGCTCCATATAATAAAGGTCCCGACTCTTATATCTCACGCATTCTGAGTCTTATAAAATATCCACATAAAAAGTCAACGAAAACCTAAAAAGTCAACTTCGACCATGCGTCACCGAAGCGATCTACAAATAATTAAATGTGTTTCAAATACGTCAGCAGGCATATACATAAGATTTATCGTAAAATTGATTATGGAAAAATCAATAATAATATCAAACCAAGAAATATCTCGAAAGACTTGAAATTTCTTACCTTAACTCGAAGAGAGAATGATGAGGAAAACGATATTACCAATAGATGCTTGAGTTTGGCGACAATGAAGAAATGGAAAATGAAATTTTTTTAAGGGGAGGGAGTGAATATTTCGGCCAAAGCATGAAAAAGATGATGATGAAGTGTTTGATAATGATGATGTGGAAGATAAGCATGACTAGATATTTAAAACTTCAATTAAGATTCGGTTTAGGTTAATTTCTCATTTGCTCGTGCTTAAATCTCCTGACCGTTTAGTAAAATATATGGCAAAAACTACTAAATTATAAATGTAATTAGTGCAAAATTTTAAATAAATATTATAAATGAGATTATTTAAAAATAATAAAGTCGGGCCATGAGCCGAAAATTTAAAATTTTTTTTTTTTTTTTCGTAGCGAGTTATTACGGTGGCATGTGACGGCGCGGCAGCTGCTAAGTGCCGTTATTTATAGCTTTGGTCGAAGTTAATTCTCTGTTACAATTTAGTTATGTAATCAATAAATTGTTAACATGTACATGGAGAAAACATATATTATATGGGGCATTCCACAAAAGTACAACGTTGCAATCAATCACAAGTTCACAACTATTAGAATGTCAACTAGATAGCCATAATGAATTGAAGTTATCTCACAAAAAGTATGAAAAACGAATGAAGGAGGAAACTGCTGCAGATGATTCATATCCCAAAAATATTCTCATCCATTGGGTAGAGTCAAAATCTCTTTTCGATCATGGCCAACTCATTTTTTTTGTTTTTTTGTTTGTTTTCACAAACTTCTTCATTTCCATAAGAAAATGAATTTTGGGCACTTTCTTAGCTTGCTTTCAGTAGTTGCCATTTGCTTTCTAAACAAATCAAACTCGATTTTATATGACAAAAAAACAAAAACAGTAGTAGTACGTAATGAACTAATTCAGTCGAATAATAGTTTTAGTTGATCATATGGCCATGGGTCCCATTATTTGATTTATTTGACCATTCAGCATTTGATTCATGCATATGCAGTATCATTATATCATGTTCCTTTCAATTTAATAAAAAGAAAGAATCAACTTGTGAAAGTAGGAGACTATTCATATATTATCATTACTTGATCTCAATAATTTTAATAAAAAGAAAGAAGCCAACTTGTGAAAGTGGGAGACTATTTATTTATTAGAATCATTACTTGATCTCAATAATTCATTATTGCTTGTCATGTGGTGAGGCACCCACGCATGGTACTTCCACGCATGTGATGAAATAGTATAGAGGTAAGAAGTAAGAAGTAAGAATTACATCAATTGATTCCGTTATAATGGATGCAAGATCGATGCAAGAAAACAATAAAGACATAATGGCTTGATTTAGAAATTTAACGTAGGTATCACTTAGGCTACCGATGTGACATTGTCAGCATCTGAAATCATATAGCAATTTGGCTATATTGGAAAGATAAAAGTTACAATATTTGAAAGTTTCAAAGTTGTATCTTCATATACTATCAGATGTTATAGAATTGTTGTATCTTATCAAGATTAGTCTAAACCTAATATATTAGAATGACCTTAAAATCGCCTAAAGAGTTGAACACGTCGGGACCTCATTTATAATAATCAGTAATAGTCGATGGAGGTCCCAGATAGAAAAACAACCAGTGAATATTTAGAGTTGGGATCGAGTTGTCGCTTCGAACATGGTCGATATCTGCAAGCATTCCAATTTTTCCAGCCAGCACTTTCTTGATCTTCTTCTGGGACCATTGAACCATATGTTGGTCTCGATAGCGACAATCCAAGATGGATTTCATAGGACGAAACACAGATTGAAGGTATATATTCCAACAAACCCACTTTTAACAGAGCGAAGCTATTATTTGGCAAGGTAGGTCTTGTGCGCCTTACGCGCTTGTCCATGCAGAAACTTTTTAAAATGTTAATTTTAAGCTTTAATTTTTTTAAAATGACATATTTATATATATATTTCTTAGAATTTTTAAAATTGTGTGGCTCTGACCCATTTAAAGTTTTTTCCTCATAGTTAGATAAATTGTAATTATTTTTTATATTTCTGCTATAATTTATTATTGGCTACGCTTACTAGTATATATGAGATGATTTATCTTATTTATCAAAATAATTGGACCTATTCTATTTGTTTATCAATATTTATTTTTCAGTTTTAATTTCTTTTTAATTATATTATGAAAATTTATAATAAAATAATCTTATGAAAATAACTTTAAAAGGATATTTTTAAATATGAATCAAATGGCACTAGTTGTATATTTATTAGCAAAAAGATTATGAAGTAATGGAAAGTAAAAGTTTGACACTAAAAAATAAAAATGTCAATTAAAATAAATTGGATAGATAGGAATATAACATGTGCACGCTTAACCATGTAAGTCAGCACCTTGATACAATAATTAGACCCCGACTTTGTTAGGATTTAAGACCCAAAATCCCTCTTAGAAATTCAGAGAGAAACAATAAATAAAACGAAAAATTTAAAGTATAGAAATAAAACGGGCCGAGATTTACTCTGAGGTTATACTCAATGTAAAGGTCGTTTTGTTGTTCTTTGTAGAATCCACTATAATCCAGAGGAATGGTTTAGGAAATTTCTGTATTAGGCCCAGAATTTATGTTGGTATTTTTATTTATATGCCGAAAATCTCGGCCTTGGCTACCGAAGCAAGTATGTTCTTGAGAATATTAAAAAGAGACCTAGCACGTTCTTCTAGGATGATTATTTCGCTAATCTAGTATTTGTGTGATGATTTAAACTCATAAAAACAACCTAGTATTTATAGACAAAGAGATAAAGCACAGTTAAGGCTTTTTCTTTGGGCTCGAGTTGTCAACGACCTCAAAATATGCTCTTTTCGTGGCAGCGTCGGAAGCGGAGTCGGGACTTAGGCTGGTCGATCTTCTCAGAGAAAAACCGTCCGGACTCAAAGGTCCCGAGATCGGACGTGGGTGGCGTTTATGCGAAGTCAGGCCGTGCTGCGATCCCAACGACTCAGCCAGGCATTTGGATTCGGCTCTGACAATCTCCCACTTGAAGACATATTTTGGATCACCGTGCTTGGCCATCTTCACGCTTGACCCTCCTGGGTTCATCATCCATGAAATCCCCTTGAAGTTGATCGACTTTAGTACGCTTCTTTCGATCGAGCGTCCCACTGAATGGCATAACATGAGAACGAAAAAATTTCACTTAATAGTCATTAGCTTTACCCATTTAGTGCTTTACCGTCATTAGGACAATCGCCATGCTGCGCTTTGTCTTGCTTGTCTTACGTGATCTTGACCCGTACACTTTTGGAAAACATGAAGCTTGATTGATGATCAAGTTTTCTACTTCCCGTTCCGCATTATACGACTTACTTTGATGATTCATTTGACCTCGGTGTTTGATGACATGCTAGCTGTTAACAAATAATCGGAGTTGGGAACACCTCTCCATGGCGACTTTGAAACAAGCCCGCTAGCTTTCGAATGATTCATCATGACTTCTGATGCGGTTGCGTCGCACCCAGTTCTCCAGAGACTCGTCACCGGTAGTATTATATTACATCGGGTTGGAATGCGCTCGGCTTGATGCGACTTCATTTGCGCGACTTATGGAACCTCCCACGAGGCTACCGTCACGTCGAGAACATGAATATCACCAATGACAGTCTCATCTTCATAGAAACTCCCGTATCGTCGCCTACTTTTATACGGATCCTCATTCAACCTCTTACGAGAAAACCGTTAGCCAGTATAGAGTACTTGACTTCTTCCACTTTGCTATAATCGCCAGCTCCCGAACTACACTTCCGGTATCCATGCTAAAGGTAGTCTATAACCACATCATACGTCAGTTAACTCACGAAATTAAACTCATCTCTAATTTCGGAACACAACTTCACCTTTGTCGGTTTCCGAGAAAGGAGCCATCAAAAGCGACCTCAAATTCACATCTCGCGTACAGCTACATCAGCGGTTCACCGTCAGCAAGATGAAGCAGTCCCAAAATTACCCGGCATTATAATTTTGCATTTATATTCTATCATGAGTGGTATGAGAAAGAAGCTCGAATATATCATCCGAGGAATCAAGCAGGCGCAATCATAGATAGAACAAAACATCGGAATAATCGCTCGACATAACATGAAGCGTCGCGTTAACTTTGTAGTGCCTACGTGTGACGGTTGCCACAACTGACACACAGATTAGAACTACTTAACTTCCTACACTACATGATCTCCAGCTACATTTCCAAAACCTCGACTCCGTTAACCTCTTCCTTACACTTAAAAGCGGAACCATAACACGCTTCACACATGAATCTTACGTACCTCACTCGGACAAGATACATTCTTGACACTTGCCAATTGACACTTGGCCAAAATAACATAGAATTCTTAATAGCACGCGCAAATGCTCCCAGTATCGAATTAACGAAGGCAACAAAATGGGCCTTGCGTAAATCATCGACATTAATAAGTACCGTTGGCAGTTGATTGATAATGCTATTAAATCGTTTAGGTAATACCGTATAGATGTGTTATCGACATCTTAAGGTGAAATATTTTTTCATGAAGTACCTTATTATTTAAATTAACTGCAATACAATTCGCTGTGCATTCGTGACCCATTTGTGGCCTTTGCGGCGTTAGCGTGACATTCTGAACAAGTAGGCGTCGCGCGAAGACTGCTTGTGCAATTCCTCGCCCGGCGGCATCATCCGTCTTACCGGGGTTTTTCTAACTTCGTTTTATTCAGTTTAACTTCGCGTATAGATAATCGCCATATACATTTTCAATGGAAAAATCAATTTCCATCAATTTCTAGCATTATTAATCGAACTCATTACTCATAGCCATTGATTGAATTCTCGAAGCAAAGTACAACGGCTCACGATCTGGAATTGTTAGAATTTAAGGCAAAATTCTTAAAGTTTGAAAAATCGATAAAACTGACAATTTAAAGTATAGAAATCATGAGAAACAAGAGGTGTCTGAGTTCCTACCGATGTGAAAGTGCGTCTTTTTGTTCTTAGAGAATCACTTATAATCGAAAATCGTTTCGAGAGGCTAGCTAGAATTTATGTTGAGTATTTTCTTATATAAAGAAATCTCAACCTGGCTTCACAAAACAATATATTCTTGAGAATAAAGACACAATATTCTTCTAGGATGATTATTCTAATACAGTATTTGTGTGATGATTTAAGCTCATAAAAACAACCCTGTGTTATAGGCAAATGAATGGAAATCTAAATTGGAGCTTTCTTGGCAGGAGCCGAGTTGTCCAATAGCGCCAATCTGGCTCTCAAAGTAGCCCGCGTCGGGAGCAAGGTCAGGACTAAGAATTTGGTCTCGTCTTCTCCCGAAAACCGTCTGGACTCAAAAGGTCCCCGAGATCGGGACATGAATCGGGACATGCGAAGTCCGGACCATGCTCCCGATCAACAACTCCAAAGCCAACATATGGCTTCAGCACACAACATACTTGACAGTTTAAAAATTGTACGATTTTTTAAGGACGAAACGAATATTGAACTACTCAATAATTCGTTAGATTATTTATCGACTTGAATATGGATGATCGACTATATATGGATATAGTTTAGTGCGAGGTTAACAAATTGTAACAAAAACAAGTTATTTCTCGTCCATCAACATATAATAATAACACTATACTATAGTATGGCGAAGATTGCTCTAGGGAAAATCCAGGAGGCTTTTCAACCAGATTGCATTCAAGCTCTGGTTGTGGAGTTCATTTGCACTTTCCTCTTTGTGTTTGCTGGAGTTGGAGCAGCCATGGCCACAGGTAATAATCTAGTAACAATATTCCTCATTTCCTATAATTAACGATAATATCAGAATAATAATTCTATTACCAAATCAAAAATTATGAATGTCATTATTACTAAACCAACCTTTCTAGTCTTTCTTCTTAAACTAACCCTTCTAGACTCATAGGCGAAATCAGAATCGAATTTTTATAATTGTCGATCATAGAGTAACAAATATTATTACTCTTGATTGTTTAAATCAAAATAGTAATGTTAGTATATATTAAAGTTCGTTTAATATACTATATCTTGTTGTATTTTTCACAAAAATTATACAACAAATTTACAAAAATCTGAAATTTTGAAGTTGTCATGACAACGATGGATCACCCCTCCCTCTGCCTATGCTTCAAGCCTTCAAGTCATCTTTGAGATTATTAGCATGGTTTAAAAGAATGCATTATTTTTGCTTTGGAAATATGAGAATTGCTCCGACATTATCATTAACACTAGCATATTGATTCATGTTAGTAAATAAAATGTGTTAATATTTTGTTTACATCTACAGAGAAGCAAGATGGGAGTCCATTGGTGGGGTTATTTTTTGTGGCGATGGCACATACATTGGTGGTGGCGGCGATGATATCGGCCGGCCTTCGCATTTCCGGTGGTCATATAAACCCTGCGGTGACCTTGGGGCTGTGCATGGGTGGTCGAATTACGGTGGTCAGATCAATCCTCTATTGGTTTGATCAATGCTTAGCTTCTGTTGCTGCTTGTGCTTTGCTCTCCTATCTTACTGGAGGCTTGGTAATTAATTATTACTTTTTCTTGCATAATTCAATTTTTTCTTGCATAATTCAATTATATCATCATCATGAATTCATATCATGAAAAAATATGATAATAATAACTATGGTCTTTGGTCATTAAGACTCCATTATGATTTGATTACCACAGTGCAACAACAACAAAAATTTGATAACTAGTTAAAGTCTTAGTTATTAAGACTATTGTGACTTCCGAATTTCCTAAGATCATGAAAGAGCTAAGGGAAAGGGACTACCAAGCCCCATGGAATGAACTTTTAATATTTCGCCCCATTTATCAATTTTCCAATTTTTGCCCTCTTAAATTTTAGTCATCAATAGTTTCATCCCTGACTTTGATTATCAAGTTGCAACAAGAAAAGTTAAAAGTTTCTAATAATATATGCACATCTTTTATATTTCATTTCAAATACTTCCTTAATCCCTAAAAGATTGTCACATTTTGACTTTTTAATAGTTGAATTTTGATCGTAAATATTTTTGTTTGTATTTTATAATATTTTATGAAAAATAATATATATCGATAAAAAATACATTTTGAGTGCTTTCGAATTTGATATATTTTTTAAGTAAATATTATGTTGTTGAAATTTAGTATTAAAAAGTGCCAATGATCTTTTAGAAACTTGATACATTTATATTATTCATAGAACAATTTTTCTAGTAACAAACTACGCCCTATTTCATCAAATGGGATTGGTTATATATATGAATACATCATTTTCTCCTTTCAAGTTTCAACTTTATATGTTTGGGTCATTTCCTCCATTAAGTTCATATACTCCAGGTCATATGATATAATCTACGTAGTATGTTTTACTCTTCTTCCATCTTCCTCTATTTCTATATCCATTTAAGATTATCATAAATTTTCTAGTAACAAAATAATATAATTATCATCACTTTAGTTGGTCATTTGACTACTTCTCCGTCTCAATTTACTTGATCATGGAGATAAAAAGTACTTTATTAAGAGCTTGATTAATATTACTAATATACCCTTAAAAGGTAATTTATCAAAAAAAAACTTTAATTAATCATGAAAATAAAAAGTACTTTATTAAGGGATAAAAATGAAAAATCAAGATAACGTTACATTGAATTCCTATATGATCCAATAAAAAGTAAAGGATAAATTTTGTTATATGATCAAGTAAATTGAGACGGAGGGAGTATTAATATTATAAATATGACATAGCCATTATTAAAAGTACTCACATTAAATTATAGTTGGTGATAATAGTTCCTTCACTTTATGAATGTGTTTAGTGATAAATTTATATTGATGACTACCAATGTTGCAGGCAACTCCTATTCATACACTAGGAAGTGGAGTGGACTATACCCAAGGCATAATAATGGAGATTGTTTTGACATTTTCCTTACTATTTACTGTCTTTGCAACCCTTGTGGACCCCAAGAAGGGGACAATTGAGGGCTTTGGACCACTTTTGACTGGGCTTGTAGTTGGGGCCAACATTATGGCTGGTGGGGCTTTCTCAGGGGCTTCAATGAACCCAGCAAGATCTTTTGGGCCTGCTTTGGTTAGTGGAAACTGGACAGATCATTTTGTTTATTGGGTTGGCCCACTTATTGGTGGGGGCCTTGCTGGGTTTATTTATGAGAATTTCTTTATGGTTTCGACCCATATTCCTCTTTCAGACAATGAAGTTTATTGATGATGAACCATGGACTTTGTGTTCTTGATAAATATAAACTACTTGTAGAATTTATTTGGTGTTTTTGGAGTGGGATTAGTATTTATGCTTGTGAAATAAAATGTGCACTTGATTTTGAACAAACAGCATCTGTATTTGGTCGCCTTTTAGCTGTTTAAATTAGTGTTATATCGGACTACTAGTGTCTAGACATCTATGGCTGGCCGGGCCCTTGAGAACGGACCAGGCGGCCGATGTCATTGTTCGTAATTTAAGGCCCATACTTAGTCAGTCGGCCCAACCCGTTAAGAGAATGCAGGCCCTGTTCGGTTCGAAGGCCCGTGTATCGAGAGGCCAAAGGTGGCACGTTTATATTTAACGGATCTTTAATGGCTCTTTCTGTACTAAACTTGGTAGTTTGCCTACGATTGCCACGTTTTAGTCCCCGTGAATCTTTAAAGGCTATTTTCTGACTAAGCGATGTTACCGTTGGATAAGCGGTACCACGTTTATTCCCAACAATTGAATAACGGCTACTTTTTTTAATAAACGTGGTACCGTTTGATCAAACCATTAACTTTAGGCAGATTTTGAAATCCTGGCCAAACGGGGATCCATTAACACTTGTAGAGACACCACATAAAGGGGGCAACATAATTCTTCATTTCTACATGACTATGAGAAGCATTTAAGCGATTCTGATACTCGCGTCACTTTCCTAGTAATTTGTAATACTTGTTACTTGTTTTTTATTAAAGTATAAGGATTCGATCGAAGTCTAAGATTCCTTCTCTCGAGTCTTAGGGGTTGTTCGTTGAATCTCAGGTTCGGTATTATCTATCATCCTTTTTTATATTTATTACTATTTGTGCTTCACAAATTAATAGCATCAAAAGGTAATCTTGGTAAAATAAAGGAAATATTCAAAGTGATATTATTAGTGCTAGTATGTTTTAATGATTTTGTTAATCTAGATTGATGATAATCAAATGGATGAATTCTTACTTAATTAACTCTGTCTAGTCACTACCGGATAATACTAGTGAAAGAAAAAAAAACATTTTTGTAGCCGTGAAAATCAAGCGGCAACATTTTGTGGCCGACAGAAGTGAAATCAAAAGCGGCAACTTGTAAGATAGTAGAGAGTTCTATCATGGAAAGCAGATTGGGGGGTAAAGGAAGAATAGGTCATTTGTTGAAAACATTAAGTCATAATATTACTAAAGATGGCGGTTGGGGGTAGTATACAAGGAACGATTAATACCCAAACCGGCAGTAACTAGTCATAAAATCACTAGTTCCAATGGAGGTTTGATAGCTAACTACATGGTAAATGATGTCTGTGGTAGTATCACGGAAGTTGATTTAGTGAGGGTATTTGGTTTGCGTCGGGAGGGAGTTCGTGATTATAACGAGAGGGGGTGGTGTGATAATTGGCCGGTTAGTGGAAGTGATTGTGCGGCCATTCTTAACAATGGACAATTATTCATGTACTTTGATATTGGACAATTATTCATGTACTTTTAATTTTAAACAATCTAGTTTTTGTATTATTGTGTTGTTGCCTTGTCGGTGATTTCAAACATTTTAGTTTTTATGAAATTCGTACTTTGATTCTCAAATATTTTAGTTTTTATGTGATTGTGATTGTGTTTGTGTTTGTCGTCTTGTCGGTGATTGTTTTATATTATTAAATGTGCTACGTTTATCTTTGATTCACTATACGTTTTATAGGATACAAAGCGGCCCTTAAAAGCGGTGCTGCGTTGTATAAGCGGTACCACACGGTTATCCCGATTGAAAAATGTGATTTTATTTGGACCTTTGATTTATATTAAGCGGTGCCTTTGTTTATAGCGTTGCACGTTTGTTAGGGGCCTCGAACGGACCCGGACGAGCTACCCACGGGTGGGTGGGCTCGAGGCAGACGGGCTTGAGGCCCAATCGCCTCGGCCCCGTCCCATTTCTTGATGGGCCGGGGGGCCGTTCGCCGAGCCGAGGGGCGAATCTCGAACCGGGCTTGTGGGTTGGGCCGTCGGGGCGGCCTGAGCCCCGGTTCGTTAGCCGCCGTGACTCGTGTCTAACCCGAACCCGGCCCGACCTGCTTAAGTTCTGAACCGGGACGGCCTTGGTGTCTTCGACGGGCCTAGAGCCCGTTACTTGAACATGGCAAAATTCGGTCCGTTAAGGAATCTTTTGAGCCTGATGATTCGAAGGCCGTGTATCGAGGGGGCCGACGTATGATACCACGTTCTATTTGTTATAATATTTTTTTGCTTAAAGATTTTACCGTTGTAATTTAGCGGTGTTACCATTTAACAACAAAATTTAGGATTTAAAATTGAACAAATAACATTTGCTCAAAATTGAACAAATAACATTTCTAAAGAAATAAATTTTTATTAATACTTCAAATAATTAGTTTAAGATATAGGTTTTTTCTAGCAAGCATTCATACCGTACAAACGGAGAACGAATACAATATAATGATTACGTTCGGTCCTTTCAGGATGAAACCTGAAAGTTATAGAGTCACCAACGGTTGGAGTTGTGATTATCGCCAAGGGCCACTATCCGTGAAGTGTACATGGTGTGTTTCGTCACCATCATCGATCCTTCCATTTTCGATTTTGACGTCATACAGCTAGTCATCAATACCTAGCTTACAATCACCTTGCAAAAAAAGTTGACACATTCGAACAAAGGTAAGAGGTAGTCCGATCTTTTAGGCGTTTAGATCTATGATAACCTTAAAGAATCTCTTACATGACACTCCCTCTGAAATCTTCTCTTGGAGGCATAGTAAACTTGTGATTAAGTTGATTTGTGAACTTATGATTAAGTTGATTTGTGACCTTGTGAGTGATTATTAAAAATGAAAAATGGTCTATTTATAGACCCTCAAAAAAGCTTTCAGCACATTTTCTGATACAAACGGTACACCGTTTAAATGAAATGGCACCACGGTAATTCATAACGGCTACTGCATCTTACATGTGGTACCGTGTGGATTAAACGGTACCACGTTTGGGTTCTAAAAAGCTTTCTCACAATCATTCTTAAACAATTTCAAATCAACAACAATCACTTTCTAAGCAATTACTATATTCATTACAAGTTTGTTTTTTGAAGTTTAAGAATTTTATTGAAGTCGAAGGATTCAATCAAAGCCTAAGGATTCTTTTTCAAGTCGTGGGCTTGTTCGTTGCAAACTACTATCTAACATTGTTCCATCTCGGTTGCAGTGATAGCATTAGTAGTTGGGCTAAAGGGCCTTGAACGAGCCGGACGATACCCACCGAATTTTGAGTTGAAACCGAACGGGCGGGGGCTAGGCCCAATCCGTTGACCCCATCAGGTCCCACGACTGCTTGGGCAGGGAGCCGTTCGTGGACCTAGTGGGCGGGGCCAAACTATAACCGAGGCGGGTGGGCCGGGCCCCGTCACGGCCACAGGACCCCGATGCTCCCGGACTACGTGGATTCGATTAGATATAATCCACAAAATCATCGAAATAAGATTATACTCATTATAGTACACTAGTAAAATGTGCCCGGCGTTCGAAAAGCTTATATTGGGCCACGGTGCTTTTCTTGTCCAAATATAACTTGTGAGTACGGTATAGCGATATGACCTGATTAAGGTAAACAACATACATGATTGTCTCTGACAGAAAAATATTTGCTAGAAAAATTTATATTCACAGTCTAGTTTAGACATAATTTTTCATTACAGTAGGAGAACCTAATGTTATCAAGTAACCATATCCATAGGTAGAGATAGAAGGTAGAAGACAATAAAAGTAAGAGTTACATTGGAAAACATATATATAGTACTTATAGCAGAATGGCTATATCCATGATTTTATATATAGAGTTTCCCATAAAATAGATAACAGTAACAGCTGCTAAACGGATCCTCATATCGTAACAGATGGTCCCGAACACCTTAGGAAAACGACATTGATGTAATTTACATTGTACATCCGGGTGCAAAAAACCATAACGGATGCACAATACTTTCTAACTTACAATGTAAATCACATGTTTCATTTAATTAGCCAATAAGCCTATCAAGTTTCATATTACATACTATCATTATATCTCAAAAGTTATAGTCATGAGACCCACCAAAAAGGCTCATCATTTCATAGTAAATTCAGAGGAGCATTTTAGATGCGGCGCTGTAGCCTCGATAGAACAGGCACCTTTGGCGGGCGGGACGCAGTATCATCATCATTGAAAGTGAGTTGTTTTTTGGCAGGGCTACCATCATCACCTGAATAGATTAAGGAAGTGTGCAAAGGTAAAGCAACAAAATTCCATGTAAGTATTAATCGGGGGGAAATGGCTAACCTGTTATGAGTGTAATCATATCCATCTACCGTTTAAGTTGTGATATAGGGAAGTTGTTACCCGGAGAATTGAGTGCAAAGGAAGGCGAGGCTGTGAAGTCGGAATCGAAGCCCGCAGAAGACCCCTATGACTGTTCAAACATTGCCCGGAAATGTCTCAAAAGCAGTCCCGATTTTTTTGTCCGTAGCTACAGTTTCATCAAAATAAGGGACAAGAAGCACTCACCTTGTCCCGCCGAGGTCTCGAGAATGAAATCTCTTGCACCGATTCACGCACGTATGGTATCCAACTCATAATTTACGCCTTGTAGATGATGAAATCAATACCTTATCAATAGTAAGCTTACAACATAGAATTTTAAGCAATAATAATATGACCCGACAGTGGTCTGCAGAGAGTTAGTGGTTGCTTGAAGAATTTGTTCAGCAACCATTTCAATTGCCCCACCAGTCACTATACCAGTGCTATCAAAGATATCCATCGACACTGCAAGTCTATGAAGCGATAAAAAATAAACACTTGAGTATACTAACCCTTGTCCACACATATATATACATGTCTGAGGGGCAGTCCAATTGTGATCAATAGGTATGATAGGTCAATCTTAGGTGGAGTTTAAAGTTGATTGAGCAATAGAACTAACCTTATTGATGATGTAACATTTTTATTGCACAACATGCATTTGTAGTCAATGTCTTCGGCGGAATTAACATTTGCGAAACAATTGTTGCAACCTATATAGAACAACTTGGTCATCTAGGGAAATTTGCATTGAGGCTCGTACCCAATAATCCGCACACTACACATAAACAGAAAGGAGAAGATACAGAGGGGACCAAATGTCAAATATAAGCCACTTTTCCCTCTCTTAGAATAGAATATTAACACTTAGGGAATTATAGTTCTGGCAGTGATGGTGTAGTGAGGTTGTGAAGGAGCAATGTTGCATTGTTAATTCGGGCACAAAATGAGCAGCAACTATGTTGAAGATGGAAATATTCCTAAACATTCGAAACCAAAGAAACAATAAGCAACAATCGATTTATGAGTCTAAGAGGCACCTTTTCTTCGTAGTCTAAATATTCTTCTTCAAGTTTTTCTTGTGTCCGAGCGCAGAATCCAGGCTGGATCTAAGCGGATGCTTCCTTTGAGCTGTAACTTACAAGTTACACAAAATATTAAACGTGTATTATAAAACCAGTGCAACCTTTTCCAAATTCTTTACATATCTCCACGGAAAAAGAATTTGCCAAAGCTGGAGTTAAACATATCTGCTATCAAGGAGTTCACTAAAAGGTAGGTAATTGAAAAATAGGCCACATATCCAGAAGTTATGGCTGGCATAATGAGTACCTCCATAAAGCAGAAAGGAGCCGTGTCACCAAATTAACAAGCCACTCAACTGACATCCAGTTCTAAATCACTGAAAGGAAATTAGAGTTAACAACAAAAGAAAGTTTCAAACCCACAAACACATTTCATAATGAAAACATGCAAACAACATATTATAAGTTCAATTGCATACTTTATTCCGTTATCTTTAGAGCGTGAAGGAGCAGTGTCCTCAGAAGTTCTTTAAGTACACAAAGAGAACTTCGGCACATATATGCATGAACTAATGGATTTTGAGAGCTCATTTTCCTATCACCAAAAATAGGAACATGAAAAGGTTTTTCACCAGAAAATGAAAATTTAATACAATGGAATATAAAAACAGCAGTTCCCTAAACAGATCAAAGAAGCAAACAGTGGTCATACATGAGGAAGAAAATCAGACTTTTTATGTGAAAGAAGGGCAACAATTTGGTCATTAGCTTCACTTAAAATTGATCCGTCTCATCCCTAACATTATGAAGGCGTGCTTGAGCAGCATCCAGTCAGATATTAACCTACAAGTACATCTCTCAAGTAAAGGAAAACAAACATAGAATATACAAACTGCAAAAACCATCAGTCAGAAATCCTAATGAGTAAGCCAAAGGACTTGCAGAACAACAACCTTCTTCAACACCAGGCTTCAAGTTCATCTCTTTATTTTTCTAGTTCTGAAATAGTCCATAATATTTGATAAACACATATCCTTGTAACTATAACAATTATTAAACAACAACACCAATCTCAAACCACAAACTCTAATTATCATAACAAATAGCTCCAAAATCACACAACTATATAGAAATCGAGTTAAAATCTACCTCATCATCAGAATTTGAACAGTGCTTATACAATGATTTGAAAGCAGATCTTACGTAATCACGGGTTGGATATCCAACTGGCCTGTAAACGCATAGCTACATCAACCTGGAAGTTAGTTTACTACTAGCTTGAGGTTGATTATTATCAGTACCATTTAGCTTAATTCAATTGCAGAGATAAAAATAGTTGCAAAATTGTGACGAAAGTTCATAATTTTAAAGACAAATGAACTAACAAACCATACAAGAAAGAGGATTGAATACAATTAGTAATTAACAAAGAAGCAATGCACAAGAAAATTAGAGTATCATCAAGATATTGCCACTAATTACCTTCCTCAATGAAGATAGATAGGCCAAATTAGTGGCTTTAAAGAAGAATCCTCATCTCTACTCACAAGCAAAAATTCTCAGGTTTCAAATCCCTATGCATAACTCCATGAAGCCAAGCACATGAACACATTTCCGAGCAACGTCAACTTTCTCCACTGGGGTGGGAGCTGTGAGTGCATCCCATACAACAGAAACCATTTAGTATACACCCAGATCCAAACGCCATCACAATTTACCGACTCTAACCCAAACCAATGTTTTAAGCTACTGGTCAGGAATGAATTACAGTAAAATCCATTGTTCAAGCATCCAACTTTGGTCTCAATCCAACAACAAGCATCTAACCTGAATCAATCAGCATTAAAAGAACAAAAAGTATTAGAATTTTGACCATAAAAAGTAAGTATATACTCTAATAAAACTAAACTTTATATTCAATCATTTTGCTCCTCAAATTCAAAACTGGTGTCAGTTCCACACAACAAAAAACTAGGTGTTGATGCCTTTACTCAGACTGCCAATAACTAAATAATGTATGACCAAGACTGCTAAAAGGCGGACAATTCCAGAAGTTTCGACATTACCTAAAGAAGTTGTTCCCAGATACCAAATGAAAATGCACTCAAATTATGCGACTAAACAACTAGATAACTTGTTAACAGAATTTAAGTTGACAGACAATGACATACTATTATCACAACTTTTAGTTTAGGAAGATGGAACTGACAATTCTCATGAAGATGGAAGCCACAATTTGAAGTTTTTGGTCAGATTTCAGAAACAACAAACGAATACTATCAATTTACATTTCAAGCAGACATCTGCTTTAATCATCGAGAGGTTACATTAGAATTTATCTGAATAGTTATCAACCTACAATCTATATACAGCTGCATTTTAAGCCTTCAAAACAGGCCATCCTGCTCACAACAAAATCCTTATAATTTTATTTACTTAACTACAGGACAAGCATAATTAAACTCAACAACATTGTTGATTCTACTTGAGCAATTAAAATGATTGTCAAGAAAATAACTACACCAGACATTTACCAAACGAATTATTTCTTGATGTTAGTAACCAAAACATTAACATCAATTTACAAGCAAATGAATTAACAATAATAATAACAATAAAATAGATAATCTCTAAAAATATACCAGAGTAATAACGAAAACAACGGACCAAAATTCGATACTGCAAACAATGTCGAAAGAAGCATACCTTGTTTGTGAGTGAAAGGAGTATATATAGACCCAAGAATCCTAAGATCAACGGTGCAGGAAGTAACAAGCAAGATGACCAAATCATAGCCATTGCAACTTACAGAATTATTTTATACTCCGCTCCATCTACCAAATATTGTCAGATTTTTCTTTTTTATTTTTAAATTCAAAATGCATTTTAACCCACGGATAGTCCACCATTTTTGAAACTTTTTTCGCTTTTCATAGTCCAAGTTACATTTTTAACACGGATAGTCCATCAGCCATGGACGGTACAAGCCCAGCGAGGTTCGAGCGATTAAGCGGTAGTATGACGTCAAAAGAGCGAGTTAGGGGTCGATTCGTTACTTTATAATATTGATAATAATATATTTTGGATTGTTTCAAGACCATGATGATCAATTTTTCAGATATCGGACTACATATAGTTCAATTAGACAACTTCACCCGAAATAAGATCAAAGTGCAGCTATTTCGGGTTCGTTCTAGATCATGATGATCACTTTTTCAAAGCTATCGGACCACATGTAGTGCAATTGAACAAAATCATCTAAAATAAGATTATAGTGCAACTATTTTGGGTTTGTTTTTAGATCACCCCGATCACTTTTCCGAAACTATCGAACCATACTTAAATTAGACAAAATCATATTACATGGATTCTTAAAAGATTGTTCGAGCTTGTTTTTTAATTTTAAATGAGTGAGCTTTGTCATTAGATATATATATTTTGTGTTTCTATTATTTGATAAAAATACTCCCGATAGAAAGAATTTAATATTTATTTTTATTGATATATTTTTATAAAATATTATAACGTAAAACGAAATATATCTACTTGATCGAGATTAAATTATGAAAAAGTCAAAAACTCAAAAATGGACAATCTTTTAGAAAGAAGGGAGTATAAAATAAGATTATAGTAGTTCATGCCTTCATGGGGGCTATATGGAAAAAGCGTATAGAAAATATTTTAGTGTATTTGCAATAAATTTCATAAAATTCCCTTAAAATCAAATTTTCATATCAATTTATCGAATTTAATAACTTTTAACTTTATCCAAAATTAATATTTTATTTTACTCTTTGCAACATTAAAAATAATTGTTACTAGTATAAAGTTATAAATAATTTGTGGGATACACAAATATAAGTGGATCAATAGTTAGAACTAAAATTTGAAGAAAAAAGTGTTTGTTAGGTGTGATTTATAAACCATTTAGGACATGTTTAGATGAGATATTTTTGGGAGTGGATTTTAAATTCACATCTAAATTTATAGGTATTATTTGGATATTTTATAAAATTAATGAATTTTAAATCAATTCATTTATGAGATGAATTTCTCTTAACAAAACTGATGGATTCAAAATTACCCCAAAACATATGTCATTTTAAATCAAAATGCATGCCTTAGCGATGGCGTTTTAAATCGTATTTTGACACGCGTTTTGGCCCGCGAGGCCAGTATTTTTCACTTGTTTACGTTCAGCGAAGCAATCTACAGCGAGATTTCGACCGAGGAGCATATTTTTAGTCGTTCGTCTCTAGACCATATTTGTCGCATGTTTCTCCCCAATATACTATTTTCAATCCGTTTTGACCCGTGGCCATATTTTGATCCGTTTGATCGAGATAAATCTTACGCCCGTTTTTGCCCAGAGACTATCTTTTCGGTGGTTTCGCCCGGAAATCATTATTTAGCCCTATTTCGTTCCACAGACAAATTTTCTCTCCGTTTCGTAACGGGACCATATTTTCGGTCCGTTTAGATTCGGAGGCATATTTTCGGCTTGATTTAAATGGGACCATAGTTTCGTGAGTCGAAGCGATGTATAAAAATATTGTATTTATAAATTATACTAATTGAAAATCGAATCTTTCCATCAAATTACTTATTAAATTTTTTGATTCCCAAACAAGTTATTCTAAATCTATCATCAAATCTCTCCTTAAATTCATTAATTTACCAAACAATAAATTTGATTTAAAATCAATACTAATTTTAAATCCCTTTATTTTAAATCCACAGTCAAATCAAAATACACCCATCCAAAATAGAAAAGTCAAATCCCCCAACATAATGGTACTACAGTCACAATCTAAATCTCAATCATCATTAAAAAAGTACCGTTCCCACAAAATCTATCGAACTTCTTCTGCAATAACTTCAATCAAAGTTGTACATATTTTTCACTTGTTAACTGCATCATTATTCATTCTCTTATATTCTTCTTTCTTCACCCAACAAATCAATACCAGATTCAACCATGCAGAACTTATAAAACTATAAAAGTGTGAAACCCGTACACTATCGAATTGTCCAATTTTATCATGAGGAATTAATCGCGGTATGTGCTTGAATTAATAATAGAGCATGCAACTTATAGTATTTACTCACACAGGTATTCAAAATCAAATTTATGAAATTCATTAAATATTTCCTATGAAATAAAACAAAAAGATGGTATTAAAGAAAAGTTTGTTTCTTTGAAATAGTGTTATGAATTAAGATGCCTACGTTTTGATAAATAAAAGAAGTGGACCATTCAGTCTATTTCTTGATTTTGTCCCTTTGTCTATATATTTTTTGGTACTCATTATATGCAATTTTAGAGTGGACAAGCTTTTTGCTCTGCTTTTTTATTTGGTAACTTATGTTTTATGCTAATTATGAGTATAAGTTAATAATTGAGTTTAAATTGTTTCATGGTTGTTCCAAATTTTATTTTATTTTATTTTAATATCTGAGATGGTACGATCTAAATATAGCCGACCGAATTAAGTAGGAAAAGCTTATATTTTCATATTCATATATCCGACCGATTTAGTGGAAAAAGGCTTGGTTTTGTTTGATTTGGTTTATGTGTGATCTTAATATTTCAAGAATGGATGTTTTCAGCTCAAGAATATAGTTTTGGTTTGTGTTAGTAATTTATCTGAACTTCATTATCATATCAGTATTTCCTTTATGACCTCATATGGGTTTGTGTTTGTCTTCTCTTTTTATTTATTTATGAAAGATTGCTAAATAATGAAGTTGGGTTTGGTCTAGAAGTGAGATTCATGTAATCATATTAGATCTACGGTTCAAACTCACTAGTAGTAATGTAGTATTACTAATGGAGATTTTTGCAAAAAAGAATAGAAAAAAAAGATGGCTAAATCAGTAAAGCATAGTCTAGCTTTGGTATGATATGTATTTAATCAAGTGTGGGATCAGTGTTGTTCAAAATATTTAAAATGTTGCAATAAGTGTAGTAGATCATGGGCCATGATGATTGCATTAAATCAGATCATTTTAATAATGCTTACTCCCCTGAATAGGTTTCTTGATTTATTATTGCAGAATTCAATAGGACAGTGGTGAAAAAAAAAATCATTTGATTTGTCATCGACATGAGTATATTTCGGTTTCCGGCCTTTGGGGAGGCCAGGAGGCTGATATGGTTATTAGGGATAGTGTTTGCCATGGTTTTATTGATTCAACATTTTGAGCTTCCATATGGTGATTGAGTTGTCATCTTTGCTGCTGCTAAAGTGCGTGTATCAGGAGGTAGTTTGTCGGATGTGAGTTCGTCTCTTACGACACAGTTTAGAAAAATAAATACTTTTCTAATTCTTAAATTATACGAGTGGTTCTTTTAGTGTCAATGAGGTACCTCCCATAAGTCCAGTTTTAGATGGAAAGGATGAAGGTGCGGAGGAAAATAAATTACGTAGGAGGAACCAAAGTCGAGGCTACGATAATATGATCTTTGTGGTAAATGTAATAGATGACGTATATCCCAATGGCAGCATTCTGAGAAATATGTAATTATTTGCGGAAGGCAAGTAATGATGGGTGGATTCGGATGAGTCAATAAAGAGTAGCGATGGAAAAAGTGCATCAAGTAGTCTTTGATGGAAGTGATTCTCCTCGAACTAAAGCCCAGGAAAGCAGTACGTTCCATCACCGAGAGATGCCGAGAAGGTAATCTGCGATTTCTTTTGTAGTTCCATCACCGGCTTCTGCACTTCAACACAAAATGTGGATATATATTTAAAGGTCCTGCAGCACCTGCTAATCTCAACTCATTGTTGGACTCTGATGCAGCACTTGTTGTACCTCCACAAAATGATACTCTTATGCTTCCGGAAACCAATGATATCTCCTCAATAAAAAACTCTTCGGTGAATAATGTTCCTACAAAAAAGGATAGGTCCAATAAGCAGAAATTGATAGTGGTGCCTATATCACAGATGAATGATATGTTGCTGCAGAGTAGAGTATCATATCATGCTATGGTATGTGTACAAATGCAACTTACTTCAAGACATTTTGTCATTGATTCAAGATGGTTCAAGCAGATATATCCATATTCCAGGTTCTTACTTTTATTTTTTGTTTTATTCCAGAAACCAAGATGGGACTCGGCCCTGGATCAGGAATTATCAAGAGCAAAATATTTAATTGAGAACACACCACCAGTAGGAGATGAACCTAGCTTATACCCAACCTTATTCCGGAATGTTTCAATGTTCAGAAGGTAACTGAGGCTAGAATTATGTCTATTTTATCTCCTTGCATGAACAGAAGTTTTCTCATTATCTTTTGGTCATGCTTGTACAATACCCCATTAGTTTGTTTTTTGTATGGATGCCTTATATTCTTTGTGTTGGGCAATTAACAGATGGCATATAAAGAAATAGCCACATAATATCTTTTGTGCCAGAACTTGTTTTCTTTAAGGCCAAACTGTTTCAGTAACTTCAGCATCTAGTACGTCGAAATTCATGTTTCTCTTCCTCAAGGTTTCTGTCTTTCGTTATATAGGAGCTATGAGTTGATGGAGAAGACGCTCAAGGTTTACATCTATCCTGAAGGAGAACGTCCAATATTTCATCATGCAGTTCTAAAAGGAATATATGCTTCTGAGGGTTGGTTCATGAGGTTGCTGAAGGCAAACAAAGCGTTTGTTACTAAAAAACCAACTCAAGCTCACCTCTTCTACCTGCCATTTAGCTCTCGGATGTTAGAGGAGGTGCTATATGTAACCAATTCTAGTAGTCATCATGATTTGGTTCAACATTTAAGTAACTATCTCAATGTAATCACATCAAAATATCGTTTCTGGAACAGAACTGGTGGAGCTGATCATTTTCTTGTTGCTGCATGATTGGGCAGTTTCTGAAATTAGAAACGGGAAACAGCCTTCATATCTAAATTGAATGCAAGTTTTCAATACCAAGTATTATGAAGATCTATGGCAGTAGTTATTTACTTTATTTATCCGTCCAGGCGCCTGAAGAGACACGAACGATCATGGCTAACTGTATTCGAGCTCTATGCAATACCGATCTTGTCAAAGAAGGTTTTCAATTTGGAAAAGATGTATCTCTTCCAGAAACGACCCAAAATGCCCTTTCGGCACAAAATCCTCTCAAGGATTCACGAGGGGTAGAAAGCCTCCTTGGCGCCATCCTTGCTTTCTTTAACTGGCGAAATCATGGATATCTTCGCCCTATTCTGTTTACTAGATAGCAAAGATCACAATATGCAAATTTTGGGAAGCTGCAAAGAGAGGTCCATTAAATTATGTACAGAGTATGAAGAGCAACAAATACTGCATATGCTTCTATTTTGAAGTCAATAGTCCTCATTAGTAGGTATGTTTTCGAGTGTGTTCCAGTAATTATATCAGACAATTTTGTGCCTCCTTTATTTGAGACATTGAATTGGGAGTCTTTTGCTGTTTTCGTCTTGGAGAAGGATATTCCAAATCAGGAAAGGATATACTTCTGTCTATTCGGAGAAAGGTATCTTGAAGTAAACAGGGTTAAACAGAGTACAACAACATTTTCTTTGGCATATAAACGAGGAATATGATATCTTCCATATGATTCTTCATTCGATGTATTTCTAAAGAGTTTTCCAGATGGCCTGAAGCGAGACAGATAGAAGCAATGAAACCTGTTACACTGTTGAAAGTAATATTCAATCAAATTCATTTGTTTGGTAGTCTACAGTTCTTACGTACTTACAGAAGAAACAATCTTGCCCAGCAAATTCAGGCAACAGTAGAGTTTTCTCACACTGCAGTGTTATACTGTAGTACATCATGCATGTATCTAATTTGCAGTTTAGGAAAACCATTCTTCTTATTCATGAACAACTTCTCTTGGTACGACTAGAGTTTATTTCCTGTGCTGTTTAGCTCTGTTTCCTATTTCTATAGAAATAATGTTTTCATTTCGACTAACTAGGATGATAGTCTTTGCACATAATAAGGGTTGTGAATGTGGTTCTAAACTTTATATCACGAATTGTCTTGACTTTAGATTTGTTTGATCAAGAGACTATGTCAAGATTTAAGTTATATCTAGAGTTTATTGTTCTTGACTTTTATAATTAGCATAGATACACATGCATTTTCAGAATTTTGGTCAATTTTATTTCCAAAATGATAGATTGTTTGATAACTCATCACTATGATGAAAAATGGATGAACTTTTTTCAGCTAACAAAAACCGACGAAAAGAGGGATTTAAATCCTGTGAACATGACTGATCGAGATAGTATGATTTTGAACGAGGTTGAGTGAAGTAAATTATTTTCAATCATGACTGATGTTAAATCCTTAATCTAATACCTATAGTTGTGCGCCCTCAACTTATACAAAACACCGACGACTTAATAGCCGAGTTCTCATCTATCTCATGCTAATGAACAATACATTGCTCGTGATTGTCCATTTTGATCCGCTCCATATTTATTTGTAACCGTGTAATATTTTTTTCGTTTCAAAATACTTAATCATATAATTTAAACTTAATTTATGAAGGCTTTGGAAAACAAAATAAAAGCAACATATAGTTTTATTGGTTTCAAGAAGATGTAACTTATTATCAACTAATGACAAACTGACAATGCAAATGGGAAGTAAAAATGTTTAAATACAAAAATTGTATTAGAGAAAATAAATGATCAAATAAAAAAATATACTAAAAATTTACTTATAAACAATCAATTAGTTTGAGAGGGAATGAATAATTATTAAAATACTAACTTGTACGGCGTATCAAATATAGAGAATTTGGAAGATTGGCACCATTTGTGGAGTGTTTTTAAATTTTAGCACCATATTAATGCTTCTTTGCAAAAGCCAAACTTGCTTTTAACTTGGAAATGTCTAAATTACCCTTACTAAACAATAAACCTAATTCATCTTCTTCCTCTTCTCCAAACCCACCATCTATTCTCCTCTCTCAAAACATCAACCACCATCACCTCCCTTCCTCCAATGTGTTCATCCCCCCATATTCGCGACCACCACTGTCTTCCTCCCGCTCCCCGCACACTGCGATTCTCCCCAAATTTATGATTTTTGATTTTTTTAAATTGCTCTACAGCCCCGTTTTTGTCAGATTTTAACTGTCAATTTATATATATTTCTTTATATGGGTGAGCTTAATCAATCTATTCTCTATGGATTGGATTCGAATTTAGAGATTATGTAAAAAGTATATTTTGTGGAGTTTTGTTAGATTTTTTTTGGGTTATTTAGATATATTATTCATTCTTTCTCGATTATTTGTTAATTTGTCCTAGATTTGAAGTAGGATTTCATAGGTATTTGTTAAGAAATTATGATTTTCTATTAAGTTAATTATTTGAGCTTTGGTTGATAATTTTTGTAGATTTTAAGCTGTGGTTTCTTATCAAAATCACATTTTTTTTTTTTTTGTTCTGGGTTTTGTTATGGGTATCTATAATACCGTAACATCCATTCACCCTTGATATCGTCGTCGATATCTTGCCGTTATACATCATTATCTGTCATTTATACATGTATACGCCAAAATACTGGCATATAATGACGTATAATGAATTATATATTAATATTTCAACTTCGGTGTGATACATTATTATCAAATATAACCTTATATATATTGTTTTATGTGCATATTACTTGAAGATGTTGAGTATTGTGTCTTGGTCCTTGAAAGGGGAGGGAGAAAGAGAGTGGTGGTGGCGAATAGTGGGGGATGAACACATTTGGAGGGAGGAGGGGTGATGGTGGTGTGTTTGAGAGGGAGGAATGTAGATGAGCTGAAAAAAAAATGGTGGGTTGTGTTTAATGAAGTAATTTAGAACATTCAAACAAAATGCCATTTTGCAAGAAAATGTATGGTGCTAAAATTAAAACACTCCCACATATGAACCAATCTCAAATTCCTCGGTCAGGATGGGTCGTCCATTAATATGTTAATTTTTGGGAAATTTTAAATAGTGGTGGTAGTAGTTGAGAAGTTGGTGATTAGTTTTGTTTCGTCTATATTTGAGTAATTTGGATGTGTCTTTAGCTGTTTGCCTCCCAGTATCGCTTTTTTATTTACTTTTATTTTTTAGCATTTTCTGATGAAAAAAGCCCAAGAATATGGCAAAAAGCATCTGAATTAAATGTACCATAACCTTTTGCTTCAAAACTGATGCGATTTTATAGCTTGTTGATGCATTCTGTATTGAAAGTGGCTTAAAAGCTTGTTAGTAACTGGTAAGTTGCATTCTTACAGCATCCTTGTCTCCATTTTTCCTCTTTCCAATGGTACTATGTGGATAGTAGATCCTTTAGTGATTATACCCATAAATTCTTTTACTTTTTAAGACAAACTCTAGTGTTTAATAGAACAAGATGTGGATCTCAGTTTTGGAAGTTTTATGTTGATATCCAAACACAATTTGCTTGAATATTTTTTGTTTTTGTTTTTTGTTGACAACATCGCAAGAATTTCATGTCTAATAATACATTCATCTATTCCATTTTTATGAATTATATCTTGTAATTCTAAATATTGGTATCCCAGCAACAACTGGATGATAATGAATTACTATAGTGCATGGCTTGGCATATCGAACAAAGAAAGAACCCTAGAGAAATTGCAGATCTTACTAGTATTCAAGAGCTTATCAAAGAGATTGACTCTAGTTATTATTCTGAAATAAATTACCATACTATTCAATTACTAATTTCACGTCTCTAAAAGAGATATTTATCTACGTAGTTTCTTGTGGCCCAAGGCACATTTCTATTTTTAGAGTTTTCCCATGAAAAAGCTATTTGTTTTTGGCCTTATTCGTCATTTAAGACCAGATTACTATGTTAAATGCTACTACAGAATGATCTCTACCTAGCCCCAGTAATATACAATTACTAAGTTGAACACTAAATTCGATAATCACATTTAAACTTATTTGGTAAATGAATTGATCTGTGATTGTCGCAGCGGGCATAATAAATGGAATCAATTCTCATTGATTTCAACCTCCCTTGGGCGTTATCTTTACAATTCCTTTATCCACTGTGATCTCTAATCATTAGGCTAACCGTAAGAATTGTGTCATGAATTGCCCACAACTTTCTTTACTTTCAGTATATTTGAATAAGCATTTATGGCGTCCGTAAACCAATCGGATACCTTGTGTAAAGGCGCAAGTCTTCCTTGTATCGAGACGGACAAATCCCTCCCAAATATATCGACATACATCAGCCGCTCATGTGTGACCCAGCGTAATAGTGCATCGGCTTAAGGCGTTTGGTCATGAATTAAAATGCGAGCTTGTATATACGGAGATAGTCATATATCGTAGAGTCTAAGAATTGTGAACCTAAAATTCTAAACAAATGTCATAGGGCGCAGATATACATATCTTCATGAATTCGTTTCGGTCATTACCGTCTCCCCGGTCACACCCAGGACAGCCCTCAGTATTGATCCCCAGTCACAGCAGAGCTACTTGTGTCAATCTTGATCCCACTAAATAGCTACTATGTTAGTCGTATGATGTTTGTCGCTAATATCGACATCACGACCCAAGGCCTTTTAGGTATCCTATGTTTCTATGACTTGAAGAGGTGTAATTAGCAGTTCATGTTACCTCTACAGAAAACATAGACTAACTAGAGGATTTAACCTTTCACTCATCGGATCTGTTATGTATATTATATGTAAATTTAAACATATAGACATAAAACAAATATATTAAAAATATAAGAAGAAATAATAAATTAAATATTTGTTCTAACACAATAGATACTATCTTGACTCCCAACTTAACCTAACACTGACTGCTGACATCCTAAGACCTATATTATTTTTATGCTAAATCATCTTTGCTGACTTAGTGGTTTATTAAAGTCGGCAGATTAGCCTCACATTTACTTACATACTTTGTCACCTCATCAGTATCTCTGTCGGTGATACTTTACGATGCGTGCTTGGATTTGTGATGCTCGGGTTCACTTGGCAATTTATTGCACAGTATTGTCACAAAACAACTCAGCAATTCACTCGTCTTTGGGTACCACACGAGGATTCGGTCACGAACTTCTTTATCAACATCTTTCTTTAGCGGCTTCGGTATTGCGATGTCTTTCGGATTCGTGTTAGAATCGACCTTGATGCTGTTTGGAACTCCTCAGAATCTTTGCTCCACCGTTGAGACAAAATACATGCAGATTACGCTGATAGTCATGAAATCTCGGCAATGGCTAAGATTATCGGATGAGATTTAGCGTAGCCAGCAGCGGGAAATAAGTTTCGTCATAGTCCGCTCCATTGAACATTTTGAAACCTTCTTCAGTATAGCTTTGAAAACATCAATGTTTCCGTCTTTTATCATGTTTCTTCTTAAATACCCATTTAAATTTCAATAGGGGCGAAGGCCCGTTGGTAAATCAGCGAGACGAGCCTACGTTTTGGTACATAGAATCATCTCGGTGCGCTGGCTGTTGCCATTTGTCGGCATCACTTGCTATTCGTTGCTTCTTTGTAGAAGTGGGCTCGTCAAACAATGATGAAAACCGCATGCAGTAGCTACGGTTGTTGGCGATCCATTGGATCTCTAAGGGTTGGTTCTTCCGCGGTTTTTATGTGGATCGAAGCTGGGTGCCTATGAAAGAAGGTTCGATTCTTGTGGCGTGTCGAATGCTGCATTAGATAATCGACATTGACTTCCATCGGCTTGAGCTTCTCAAGATGAAAACTAGTACTTCTAGTCATACGGACAAATATTCATATTCAGAATACTCTGTTCCTATGATAGAGATTTTATTCTCTATGAGGTAAAGTAGTAACAATTTCATTTTCCCTATGGATATCCTATGAAATAGACTTTATGATTTAGAGGCGCAAATTTATCTTTTGTTAATCTCTTAACATAAGCTTCACAGCCCCAAATCATACAGAAAACCCAACCAGGAATCTTTGACTTCAGTTCATAGAGTTTTCTGTGACTTGGTTGGACATACATTTAAAGGTAAGTGCCGCTTAGAAATGCATGTCACGAGGGTGTGGTAGATGAGATAGGCTCATCATAGATCGAACCATGTCAAGAAGGGTTCGATTTCTTTCCCTTTCGGACCGCCATTATGCATTAGCGTTCTGCTGGAGTGAGTTGGCCAAAACAATACCACACTACTACAGATGAGTATTAGGACTTCAAACAGCTCAAAATATTCTCTGCCTCACATCGGATGCGGAGAATCTTTATTGTCTTATTCAATTGGTTTTGTACTTCATTTTGGAACTCCTTGGTCTCAAAGGACTCACATGTTTGTGTCTAAATCGGATACAAAACCGTATCTGTAGTCATCATTAAAATGTAATATGATAGTTATAACCTCATCTTGCGGATGTGTTAATTGGCCCGCGTACATCGGTGTGTATGATCCCCAATAAATCACTTGCCCTTTCATTTAAGCCTGATGAAGCATTTTAGTCATTGCCCGGAAGGCAAGACTGCTTTTATCGTATGATTCATAATCGAAACCTTAGTATTCACGGAGTGGAGTTTCTTGATTCGGTTCTCGTTAATGTGACTGTCTGCTTGATTCCTTAGACATGTTTTGTTTTAAGTCGTTAGGCTTTGACTTCCATTTTAAGTTTATGTTGTATGACTCATTAATCATGTCTAAAAGCATTAGACCATTTGAAGGGAGGCGGTACCAAAATCTTATCGTTCGTGGTGATCCTACTATGGGATCTATTGAAAATGAAAAACCATCATTATTCAGCAATGAAATAGAAATAATATTCACGCAAATTGCGGTACATAGTAAACCGGAGATAAGTTCAAAAGCAAGGTCCGTGTGGGCAAATTTAAACTAATGGATCCTCTATATGAGGGCCCATGACAACCAGCGCCCATTCAGCGCGCGAATCCAATTTCCCTCTTTCAGGAGTCTTTTACTTGACTTGAGTTCACATATTACGACAAATATGAGAACCACAACCGGTGTCCTAGCGCCCCTGATAGAATTAGAAGTTGTACAAACTTCAATGACATATACTTGTAGTGACGGTCGTGAGACCATTAACACCCTATCATCTGGCCAGACTAAACGAATTCGACTTCGGTGACACAGGGTTTCCGTATGTGACACTTGTCGTCGCTTCCTAGCTCCTCCTTTCCGGCCAACCCAGGATTGCAGGCCACCCAGCTTGCCCGTAAACTTCTTCACTTCTTCTTGAATTTTTTCTTGTTTTGGACCACCCAAGCGAAGGAGTAAGTTTAGTCTTACCAGGAGGTTCATCTACATTCGTGATCATCTTATGCGGTTAGTTTAGAGATAACTCAAACTTGTGCATATTGAAGTTCTGACAAGCGAAGAATTTAATGCAGGAAGAGACTTGGGGATGAGATCCATAGCCCGAGTTCTTTGGAGACAAGGTGCCGAGGCGTTAGTCGTCGGCCAAGCCAATCGTTTAATGATATGAGGGCTTGCGCGGCTGTCAGTTCCCAACTAACATCCACGAGGCTACAGACATCGATCATATCTCATTCCCAGCTCCCCTTTGAACCATTCCTCAAGTTGCGGTATATGTCATATCTTTGCCACCTTTTCATATTGAATTTGGAGCGAAGGTTCCATGTTAGCGAAAGCATGAGCGTTGGACATCCTGACGTCAGACTTGTGCTTTTGTGGAGATCCCTTTTCGATGGGAGGCACTATCATTAGGTTTGTGGGAACCTTATTGTTCAACACGTATTCGAGTCTCTCTTTGCTTGAGCCAGTTCTCTCAGTTTAAGACCAACTAATCCAAAATTGAGTTATTCGGCTTTACCTTTTCAAGTCTTTGAGGCGAGCGAGTTCTTAGGAGTAGCAATAGTGGTAGCCATATTAATTCTACAAGAATAAGTAAATAAAATAACAGAGACTAGAGTAAACTATCATGCTAAAAACACTTACAAATAAATTGTAAAGTAAATACTAATATACTTGAATCTCACGAAATATATTAGTATCGAGACCTATTACACTTAAATTCAAGCGACCTTTGCTACATTTTGAATCAGTTATAATAGTAGGTTGTCAACCAATTATGTAAAACTACGTAACTCTTGTGTCCTTTAGCGTCTCTTTAGAATCTTTGCCCAACGTTAATATCTACGAAAACCGGTTGGCATACTGATTAAACGAGCCGCGTTGATCGCTGACCCACAATTGAGTGATACTTCAACATGATCCATTGTCATATCAAATGCAACATTGTAATACCGCCCCGTCGGTGCCCGATTGATGCAATTGATTATGGCTTTAAAGTAAGCGATACTTTGCTTAAATTTTAATTGGTAGAGATTATTATTACTTTGTTTTCATTTACTCATGCATACTAGCACATAATCAAACTTAATGTAACCCGTTACGAAAAAAAAAAAAAATTTAATTTTCGGTCGGTGGGACCCAGGGGATAGTATAATTAATTTCTGATGATAATATTATTTTATAAACTTTTTCGCGGTCCATTTATAAATTTAGTAGTGTTTGCCGAGGAAGAATTTTATCTTTGAAATCGGGTTCTTGGAGATTTAAGTGCAGTAAAGCGGAGGAGTGTAGAGAGCAGATGGGACTCGAGGTTTTAAAATATCTTGGCATGTATCTTCCACATCATCACAACACTTCATCATCTTCATTTTTCATTTTTGGCGAAATTTATCCCCTCCATGTAAAAAATTTCATTTTCCATTCTGCTTGGATTGTCGCTCCAGGCTTCAGAGATCGGTTGTGAATATCTTTCTCCCCGTCATTCTCTTGAGTTAAGTGAAATTTCAAGTCTTTCGAAGATACTTTCTTGGGTTTTTGACATAGTTTGACTTTTTAAGTTGACTTTTACATAATTGAATTTTATGATAAATCTTGGTTGGTTATGGGTCCTACGACGTATATAAGTGACGAATTCGTGATTTAGAGATCGTTTGAGGACGTTATGGTCGAGTTGACTTTTTAGGGTTTTGTTGAATTTTTATATGGATGTTGTTATGAGACTTTAAATGTGTAGGAGGTTATATTGGGACCTTATTATAGTTGTTTTGATGTTAAATTGGTGATTTAAAATTAGTTAAAGGGGATTATATTTGAAAAGTGTTAATTCAATTTGAAGTATAATTGATATTACGAATTATGGGTTATTAATTATGGACCTCTTGATTAATTAAAATGACTTATAAGTTGATTGGTAATGATTAATAATAGATGAAATTTGAGTAGAGGATCGATTGGGTTGTGTCAGGTGGGATTATAATTCAATAGTTTATAAATCGAGGTTAATTTGTTTTAGAGATAGTTCTCCCAAAGAGTTTGTTATGTATCTTCGAGCCGGTATAGTAATAGGTCTTGATTATAATTTAAGATTGTGTTTAGAAGCGTTGATGTGGAAAAGTGGGTGCCTTAATTTGTCTTTTCGAAGGTTTTGCGGTAGCTAGCGAGAGAGGTGAGTACTTATCACCATGGTGTTACTTTCACGTACTTACCTTGATTTAATGATATACCGCTATTATTGTGTTATGATTATGAAGAATGACATACATGTAATTGTTGTGTTATGTGGTGTTGTGTGTTTTACGTGGCGTTGAAGATTCTTTGGAGGTAAATAACGGCTTGAACTCCCAACTTATATTTAGATGCAATGGCCTTGACGGCTTTATTATATTATAATGACGCTTGTCGGCACTGTTATGCGTTTGTGGCACTTGTCGGCACTTTTGATATGTTGTGGCATGACGGTGTGATTGATTCTGATTGTAGGATAATTTTTAGTTTGTCTTTATGTCTGTTGGGAGTAAGTAGTTGTTTGGGTTATGCGTGAGTTTGAGGCCTTGAGTATCGGGGGGGTGACCCTACGGGTTAAGGATTGAGGGGATTAGGTGACTTTTCCTTTAAACTGCCGGATATGTGGCCAATTTATTGTGGCCTTATACTTGGTGTATAAGTGGAGTGTGCCTTATACTTAGTGTATAGAATGCGGTGTGCCTTATACTATGTGTATAAGTCTGATTGTGCTTTATCGTATTACTTGATGCGGTGTGCCCCCCATGTGTGTACTTATATAAGTGCGGTGTCTTGCTTATACTTAGTGTATAAGTGCGGTGTGCCTTTGTACTTAGTGCTTGCAAGGTGGTTTTGGCCTTATCTTTGCTTGATGGTATAGATGCGGTGATGTCGGTCGTCCATTCCTGAGGTAGACGGATTGAGCATATGCTTGGCGTTAGGGGATTGATATCTTGGTGGGGTTATGAGAGATAGGAGGTTTGATGACTAAGAGTTTGTCGTTGTTGAGTCTCTTGATGTCTTTCTAGAATTGTGTATTTGAAACCTCTATGATATCTACTGTGTAGTATGTATGAGACTTTTCTTTTGGGATTACGTGTGTGACATGATTGAATAGTCATTTCTGAATATATGTGTATTTCGTTCATGTGTGGCTACTCATTATAGCTTCACATCTCGTTCCGTATGGTGAGTTTCACCCACACGTAGTAAGATTTCACTAAGCAAGCTTGCGCTTTTACATTAGGCGGCACCATCATTTATTACCGGGTTGACGGTGACGGTTGAGCAGTGTTGAAGTTTTATTCCGTCATAGCTAGGTAAAGAGCATCATGTGGCGGGAGGATCTCCAGATCATTTTGATGTGTTGTCAATGTTTTTGATTGTTTGTATTTCTCTTTTTAAAACTGCCTTGTCGGGTGTTGTCATTTTGTATTCCGGATACGGTATGTATCATCTTTGTAGCACTTTGCACGGCATTACTTTATTTTGAGATATGTTGTGTATATATTTATGGGTTAGTCGTTTCGATATCGGCGATGGATTATAAATTTTAAAGCTGTTTTATTTGGGAAGCAATTGTGATCACATTTTTGGATGAAGCAGGCTGTGTTTTAAAGCCGAGTCGTCCGTCGGTTTGGTGACTCTACGGTGTTCAGTTTTAATGACTCTCGCCTCAGGCGGCCGACACAGGCGGAGTCGTCTATGATACATGCGACACAGAAAAATAAAACAAGTAATGCACATTCAAAGATATACGATGAAACAGAGCATATTACAGTATTTGAATCTTAGCATGAAGTCCTAATTCTAAGTATCTTGTACTTACATGGATCATTAGAGTCTGCAGTGCCGCCTTTGGTGAAATGATCTTGATATCTTGCTTGTTACAATATTTATATACTAACCACGTCTTAGGCGACTTGCAAGCTTGTGGGTAAAACAATAAATAAATAGACACAAGAAAATATATTCGGAAGGTCATTTACAATATTACGGGATTCGGAACCGAGAAAAATAAATAAATGGGCCATATCTATATACTCAGTTCAATCGCCATTACAAAAATATAGGCACTTTATTAAACCATATAAAATAGACTTAATAAATATTTTAAATGGCATTGGAAAAGCATGTTTAATAATTATCAAAATTAATTAATCCATGTAATTCTAGCGTATTAAAATTAATTAATATAAGCTGATTATCATCTGGCATGTCAATTAATAATTATTGGTAATTATAGAAAATATTTATCACAAATATATTAAAATACATTAAGTAATTGAAATTGTTATATCTTTTAAATTAATTTAAAAATATATATAATATAAACAAAATTAATTAATTAATAAATTAACAATTAATTAAAATTAATTAGAGTGATTAAAATAAATAATCAATAAAAACCCGAAATATAACTAGTCCACGTAATTTGAAACCATAATAAAGGAATAAATTCGGAATTAGGATTTTCAAATTAGGGCACATCATAATGAGCTCGGACACAGGCGACTTTCGTGATCGGCCAACCGGCAGTCTTGGCGCGCCCAGAGTCGTCGTCCGGCCGTCATTTTGGTACCAAAATCGCCCGATCCGACACGGTTGGCGCCCGTGGGGTCGCGGTCGGTCGGCGATTATAGTAATAATACCATATTTAACTGGGTTTTGATTTAATTTAATTCGTTTGTAAAATAATTTTGGAGGCTTTAAAAAGTTTTTAAAATTTATGAAATTGAACATTAAACTTAATAATTTTCTCCAGACAAATTCCAGCAGTCGTTCATTAAAATAAATTTTCATATTTAATTATTAATTAAAATTCAGAAATCTCAAAAATTGTTTTAGAGGCACTTAAAAAAATCTAAAAATTATGAAATTTAATGAAAGATCTTTTCCAAGTATATGTCTGGGTTCCATAAATTAGTTTTTAATTTTAGAAAAATTTTACACACTTTCAAACATGTTTTACAAAAAGCTTGTTTTGAAACAAAATCAATTAAATCGTCCTTTTAATTTATGAAACAAAATCTATGTTAACAAAATATGATAATCATCGTCATAAACTTACTTGTAACACATGTAAATCAATAATCAAGAACATGATGATTTATTCTCATCATATATTTATCAATTAAATATATGAACAAGAATTAATCAAATACAATTGATAAAAACAACACAAGCATAAAATAAATAATGTAAAACAACTTTAATTTGGCTCTGATACCACTGTTGGAAAATACTATGGATATAGAGTATAAATACAAATCCATAATTCCAGGGATCTTAAAGTGCGTACTACGTTTGATAAGAAACAAAAACATATGTTCTGATATGAATAAGCGAAACACTTACATTCTGTGAAACAAGATTCCTACTTCTAAGTTCCCTTCAAATTGACTTCCATGGCTCCTTGTTCGATATCAATAGGTATGATGTAACGACCTCCCGCCCAGTCGGCCGCCGAGTGAGAGTCATTAAAATCCGAACACGAGAGTCACTGAGCCGATGGGCGACTCAATTTAAACCTGATTCGTTTAAATCCAAATGTGATCGCAGTCAGTTCCAAAATCCATGAGTTTTAAAATTTTATAATCCGTGGTGATATGGAAGCGACCAACCCCATAAATATATACACAACATATCCCAAAATAAAGTAATGCAGTGACTACAAAAGATGATACATCTGCGTATCCCAGAATCTGAAAATGACAACGGCCAATAATTTAAGGTTTTAAAGAAATCTGACAATCGAACCGGTTGACAACACGTCAAAATGGGTATGAGGATCCTGCGCCACCGATGCTCGCTTTAGCCGCCAGACAAACTCTCCAAAAGCGACTCTTGGCTGTTGCATATCGACTGGCACAAATGAAATGCCGCCCAATGCGAGGGTGTAAGCCGCTTGAAAGCTTAGTGAAAGCTTAACCGCAGTGTGAACTACAGCCACCCAGGCAGGCGATAGAAATACTGTAGTAGCCACACATGAATGAAGCTACATATATCCGGGACTATCTAATCGGAGTCACGCCAGTAATCCCAAAGAAAGTCTCATACATAATACCACAGAGATATCGTAAGTTTCGATAAACACGCGATTCTAGAAAACATCAAAGTACAGCAACGACTAAACTACAGTCATGAGCCTCCTACCGCTTAACCCCAGTATATCAACCTCAATCGCGTATACTCGATCCGTCTACTGCGGAATGGACTGTCGATAATCTTGGCAGCCTCATGATGCTGAAAGTAGAAACGCTATTTCATTACACTAGAAGTCTGAGGCCACGCACTTATACACTAAGTATAAAGGCACGCGCTTACACCACCGTGTAAGGCACACCGCGCCACCACCGCGTTATAAAGCGCACAGCTTATACCAGTATAAGGCCACGCAACATACACTAAGTATAAGGCCGCGCGCTTATCTGTGCAGTATAAGACCATTACTTATACGCAAGTATACAGGCCAATAGTGTCACATATCCTGCCAAAGGAGAGTCGCCTAATCACAGTAATCCCAAGCGTAGCGTCTTTACGATCTCAAGGCCTCGAAACTCATGCGTAACCCAAACAAGCACTACCTTAGCTTGGTATTCTGTGTGACTAAAACGTCCATAATGCAATGCAATCAATCATAATGCATGACAAGACCACAAACATATCAAAAGATTAAACCAAGACCTGGCGGTACAATGAGTATGAGAGGCACGTAATATAATAGTGCCGTCAGGCCCACGAGAATTCGGAAATATAAAGTTGGGAGTTGAACATTCTTTACCTCGGCCGATCTTGGCAGCCACGAAACAATCACGTAACACAACAATTACATGTATATCATTCTCATAATCATAACGATAACATGTATATCCTGAATCCAAAGGTAAGTCGGTTGTCAAACTAACACCCGTGAGATAAGTCTTCCTACCTTTGGCTACCGCATGGAAGCCATGAAGACAATCGAAAGTAGCGCCCTTTTCACGATCCTTCATGACACCGAAATTATAATCAAGACCTATTACTATACCGGCGTTACGGAAGATACCTCAACAAACTCTTGGGAAAACTATCTAGCAGTCTAACACGGCGGATAAACTATCAATTATAATCCCGTCGGAATGACCCAATCGATTCGCTAAATTCCATCTTATCACTTTCTCATTACAAATCGACTTATAAAGTCGATAACTAATTATCAAGTCTAATTAATAATCTATACTCGAAATATCC
>JADFUC010001980.1:0-79708 GCA_019722365.1 Lithospermum erythrorhizon | reverse complement strand
CTGCGTGCTTCGTTCAGTTACGGTATTGCTATGTGGGCACTACAAGTACAAACAGGCAGAAGTGTGTGGAATCTGCAGCATCGTCTGCCCGTGCTGACCGACAAACTCCTCCTATTCAACTAAGTCTATTCCCATCTGAGATCCTGCCCGACTTCCTGTATTTGGGCAGCTATGACGATGCTTCTCGTCTCAACTTCTCAAGACTCAAAGGAATCTCTCTATCAATGTAACTATCCATTCTCCTTTTAATTGACATTTAAGTTTTTATACGTCCTTTGATGATCCATTATGTTACGAAACTTACAAACTTAATACCGTCTTATGAAAATATGTTTAAATACGAGAATCAATTATATTAAATGAATGAAACGTAATTCATGGTATTTAAAAACAGCATTAAATTATAAAAGATTAGATTGAATATGTCCAGTTATGAATTTGGATGGTTAGTTTTTTAATTCAACTCAGGCATGTTATATGTTTGATTGGAAAACATATCAAAAGACAGTATTTTTCTTATTTTACTATTAGATTATAGTTTTTCAAATCTAAGTTGTGATTGTCAATTAAGGCTTTAAGTTGTTAATTTTGACTATCTTTTTAGAGATGGAGGTAGTGTTAATTATCAATAAGTGACATTATGTTGCAAGGTTATAGCATTGGTACAGTTAGACGATCGAGGTTGTGACTTTTAGGGTACTCAGGAAAGATTTTGTTATTAATTGTTTAACATAAACTAACTAAGAAAGTCCACCATTCCTATTATTGTGTACTGACAATGGTTAATTTGGCCGGAGATGTTAGGTGGTATTGTTATTTCTGGTTTAGGATCTTATCAATTTAACCCAGGAGATGTAAATTGGTATTGTTGTTTTTCGGTTGAGGATCTATCTATTTTGGTTAGTTGGGATGATACAAGTTTAGATGGATTGAAGATTATGACTGTGTCTTTATGAGCATTCATTATAACTTCACAAAAGAAACAATTAATGGATAGGTAGTACTTGCAAATTTACTGAAGAAGACATCTAAGCAAATTATGAAAAGCGAACACTTTTTTACACTCAGTGATAAGAATGTTATGCCTTTCTTTTTCTTCGTTTGGTTTGGTTCTGTTTAATGGAGGTTGGGCCATTTCTAGTATCTGGATTTCAATCGGTTATGTAACGAATACTGGTGATCAAGAGTGCAGAAGTAGTAAAGTCCATATCTTAAGCTGAAATAATGGTTATAAGTGTCAACAAGGGATGGATTGATTATCTAAGCTAGCTTATTGGTGTCAAGTGAACATAAAGGTGTCCTTTATTTTGATTTGAAGCCTGAAGATCAACAACCCTATTCATCTGCAATAAACTGATTATACTTACCCTTAAGTGTCGTTGAATCATATTCATATTCCTATTATGAACCTTTAAAGTTGACTTATCTTCTTCAAATTGGTTAAAGCTCAGCTAAGTACATGATATGTTCACATCAGTACGATGATGAATCATAGTTATGGCTTCCTTTATTTGATGGCCTATTATTCAGGACAGGTTTATCAAGATCTCTTATTTTATTTGTTAATGGCATAGATTATTTAATTTATAATCATATGTATTACATTATCATATGTGTTCATTTATCGTATGATCATCTGCATTATGTGCGTGCGACCACATCATGTTAACATAAAATATTTTTCCTTCCATTTTCTGAACAATGAGCAGGTAAAATTAATATTTTTCTATAAAGCGGTCGTCTTGATGTAATAGCAGTAGCAAATAACGGACTGACACCAATTCACCTCATCGCCGTTCACTTCCATTTCAAACATCTTTTCTAGAAAGTATTTTATAATGATTCCTGATAGCAAAATATTTTCTAGTGTTTGTCCTATAATGGCCTCTCTCTTTTTCATATGGAACATTAAGTTGAAGAGATGAGTGGGGAATAATAACATTTTTGATGATGGTATTTACCATTTCATCTTAGCTTGGATTGTTTATTTTTTGTTTTTTTAGATAGAGATTTCATGAGAGGTGACCATGGTATTTGTAATTGAATAAGATTTCAATCTATGTGGAATGCGAGAATGTAATATTGAATAAAGTGTCTGTTACAGTGAGTTCGTTGTTGCTGGTTAAGATCTGATGTCCAACTATAAGCTCAAGCTTGACTCCTCAAACCTCAAGGAGACAACCACGTGTCTTGGGCAAACAAAGTTATAAGATATCTCGGATCAGGGCTTGAAAAAAGTTACTTGGAATAGATAATGCAAACATCAAAAATGATTGGAAGAAAAACGGAAGAAAGAACTTTATGAAAAAAATCTAAAAACCATAAGACTAATGATGGATATGCGTGCTCTACAATTAAGAATATCTGAATGTGAGGATCCTAGGTTCTTTATATGGGAAGAACTCAAAAGAATTTGGATGCCAAGAGAAGTGCTAAATGTCGATGAATCTCATAAACTAAGGTTCAAGACTTTAAAGTGTTATTGATTCCTGACTACGCCTTATTTAAATTATCATGATTAGAATATTGAGTAAATTATTAAACCGAAGAGGCTGTTTTCAACGTTTCATGCATCCATGAAATATTGTTGCAGAACAATATAGAATGAGGAATATAAAAATATTGAGGTGGTGCGTGTCTCACTTTGATGAAAAAGAATAATGGAATCAACTAAGCGAAAAATCATCGGTTCCTTTATTTGAGTTTCGAGGAAGTAAATGCAACGACACCAAGGGTCGTGAGGGTTATGATGGAAATGGTCAAGGAGAATTCGAGGCAAATGGTCAAGTTAAGTGAGTAATTTTAGGTGGTCGAGTGTGGATTACCAAATAAAATAGAAAAGATGAAAATCAAGGGTTCAATTAAATAATAAATATTGATATTCTGAGATCGGAAAAGAAAGATCCATTGGTCTGGTGTAGAGCGAACATCATAAAATATAAAAACATCGTAGAAGAAAAAATGGAAAAAGGATCAATTTTTAATGAACATGAACTGAGGATGACTCTACATTATATCTTGAGGCCATGAACTTCGGTGGAACAAATGAAATGAACTTAGACTAATTGATATGATGAGACTATGTTTTGAATAATGTGATCAAATCTTCATTATTATGTGACATTAGTATGTAATGTTTGCTTTATATCTATGAAATAATAATGTTGATTATATGTTGTGTTGATTTACTCTCTCTTAAGTCTTATATCATTACATGTTTCAAAGAGACAACATAAAGCACTGTTGGAGACGTTGCATCGAACGATTGGAACAACCACTGTCCTCAAGAAGACATATTGCTACACGACATCAATCTAAAAGCACGATGAGTCAATAAATTTAAGGTCTGGGGCCAGTTGAAGGATCAGGCAAAATGCAAATGTTTATATTCTGAAATGGAACAAAATTTGTCATTAATGACTTTGTATTCTCAAAGTCAAAAAACTTTAATGGTTTAATGACATATCAGTGAGGATATAATCTTTTGAACAATATGAAATACATCTATTACTTCTGGTGTTTGGGAAGAACAAAATATTAGAGAAACTACAAAGTACCTTGGGATTACACTTATTCTTGAAATTGAATGTAACAGTAATAAGAAGATCTAGCGTATTCTTATTGGCATGATGGGTTTGGGTCATCCCTGATGATGAAAAATAATTGAAAGTAGCATGGTTATCACAGAAAGGTTTAAAGATTAATATGAGAACATGTAAACTTGAACCTCTAAAGTAATAACTAGGCATACACAGTACAAACTTCACACGGAATCACACGCATTTCTTGAAAGAATTCAAGGTGATATATGTGGACTATCCATCCACCATACGGACCATTTAGGTGTTATGGTATTAATTGATCATCAGTAGATAATTCAGCATGTTTGTTTATTGTCAGAATCGAGAGATATATGACATTTACTGGTTGTTCTTGCTCAAATAATCAAATTAAGAACACAATTTCTGATTATCTTTATAAAGAAAGTTAGACTTGACAATCTTTGGTGAATTACATCTGAATCGTTTAATAATTATTAAATGTCGGTGGAATTCTTGTTGACAATCACATTTCTCGTATTACATACAAAATGGTTTAGCCGAGATCATTAATTAAGCGATCTTGGTATAGACCATTGATAATAGAAACAAAATTGCAGGTTCTTATGGGGTCAAATGCAAATTTTCATGTCGTTATCGTTTAGACCAAGTCTTGTCGTAAGCACTCCATATCGACTGCAGTTGGTCAGGCAGACATCAAGATTTTGGTTGTGCGGGTTTATGTACCAGTAGCTCGCCACAAGAACAAAGATGGGACCTCAAGGAGGTTAGGCATATATGGGGTATGAGTCATCCTCATTGATAGATATCTTGAACCTTAACAACAGTTGATGTTTTTAGGGCAAAGGTTCGCGGATTGTCATTCGGCCAGACAGTTTTCCTCCCTCACAGGAGGAGAAAAAGCTTGATCAGAAGGATATAATGTGGTATGTGCACGTCTTTCTTGTGTAGGGACCGGTATAATAAAGAAGAAAATGTAAAGAAAATTGTGCACTTGAGGAAGCAGCAAAATCAGTGCAGTTCATTTGCGATATGAAAAGAGTGACAAAGTCACATGTACTAGCTAATAATACTCCTTCTGCATTATTGAAATTCCGAAAAACAAAATGATGTAGCAAGTACATCCTCGAAAAAAGAAAAAAGGGTCGAGAAAAAAGATTGAATGCGAATGAAAGTGGTCTTGATAAGACACTAAATGATATTAATAAAGCGGGATAGAAAAAGTGCTCTTGAAGAAGCACAAGATGATGAAAATAAGTTATTAATAATAGGCGAAAATAAGAATGATCTCGAGATTTCTATCAATTATGTTATCTGAGAAATCTTTGGAGCAGGAGGAAAAATAAGCTGATGAAATATTTGCATTCTCCATTGCATATGAAATTATGAATGAAAATGATGATCTGAACCAGATGTCGTGGTTGAATGTCAAGGTCGACTTGATTGGCCAAAATGGAAAGATGCAATAGATGCGAATTGAAATCTCAAAATCGAAAAATTATTGGTGATCTGAAGGTATGAAACGCATTGGTTATAAGTGGGTATTTGTGAAAGCGAAATAGAAAGCAGATTGTAAGATCCTGAGGCTCGTCTTTGTTGTCTAAGGTTTTTCTCAAGACCCGGAGTGATTATGAGGTAAACATTCTCACGGTGGACCGCCGTTACTTTTGTTATTTAATAGGTTTGTCGGTATCAATAATGTGATATCTAAATCTTATGGATGTTGTTGCGACCCTATTTATATGGATCAACGATGGTGATATCATGCATGAAAATTCGGGAAGGATTTAAAATGATTGAAACATCTAAACCCGAGAATGTATCTGGTGGAGTGCAAAAGATCAACATGGGTTAAAACAATCAGGAGCAGAATGTGGTATATAGGCTAAGTGATATTGCCAAAAGGACTCGTAATAATCCTATTTGTCCTTGTGTTTTTATAAAAGAAAATAATACGGTTTTATGTCATTCTTGTATGTTGATGATCTAAATATTATTGGAACTAATAAGAAATCAAAGAAAGCGATGAATTACTTAAAGAAAAATTTGAAATGAAGAAGATACGGAGAAAATGAGTTACGCAGCAGTTTTCTGATTAATTACACTAAAAATGGTATTTTGGTACACCAATCAAATTACCTGAGAATTATTAAAAGGTTTAACATGGATAAAATGACAGCTAAGTACTCAGATGATGGGCGAAGCAGCTTAATATTGAAAAAGGATCCGCTCCGTTCTAAGGAAGAAAATAAAGAAGATCTTGATCTTGAGGTGCAGTACCTCGGTTTTAGTGGAGCTGCTGTATCTTGCTAAGACGATATAAGCTTTGGGTGAATTCTTATGGACCCAGTTCTTGTCCTACAAAGAGACATTGGAAGGGATAAAAAGCATATATTCGATATCTTCGAAGTGCGTCGATCTTGGTTTGTTTTATCCTAACAATACAAAAGCAGGTTTTTAACTGGTTATCTGCAGTCACGGGTTATTTGTCGGATCCACATAATGCTAAATCCACAGAGGCGGGTATGTATTTATTCACAATATGGTGACTATTCTGATACGGAGATCCCAAAAGCAGACCATAACTAACTTCTTTCAATCATGCAGTAAATAACTCTTCTACAAAGAGCAAGCAAGAGTGTAGATGGTTGAATCGGTGGCCATGGCAATATCGAGGCGTCGATTCTCATTTGATAGAATCCAAACAGTATGTATGAAGGCAATCTTGCATATTTAGATGAAAAGAAGGATATCAAAGTGATAGGGCCAAAACACATCCCAAGTTCTTTTCATTCGCTCAAGCTTGAAAAAAGCAAAGTGGAGTATCAGGTATATCGGATTCGTATGATAATGTGAATCTGTATGAAGATAACCCCGACGTCGAGTTTTTCGAAGCAGCGATTGAAAGTATTGGAATCTCGTCATTTCGAAGATCTTTTGAAGCTACATGATGTTTCGTTGAGGGGGCATCTTATTGTCTTCTTTCGCTATGGTTTTTAATCACGCTGGGTTTTTCTTCATAAGGTTTTTAACGAGGGAAGCAATATGTGTTCAATGTAATCGGTATTATTTGGAGTATTTGAAAGGGAGTGTTGTAAATGTGAGCCCGCAAATATTGAAATGTCAATGTAAAATGAATAGTAATAGGAGTATTTGAATAGTATTAAGGGGTAATTTTGTAGTACTCATCTCTTCAATTCTTCACATCAATAAACGCGCAAAATTTCGAGAGAAAGAATATATATATCGTTGAAGTGCTGTGTGTTAGTTTGAAGGTTTGATATCAGGTTTTCACAATGAAAATTAATATAATAACGATATATGATTCATAACATGTGATTACCTGAATTTAATCATAACATAAAATTTGATAGAATACAAATGGAGATCCACATTTTATGAGTTATATTGTCTCCATTCTGGTGTCATTTACTATACACCGTTATAATTACTTTCCTCGTGCAAATTATCATCTTAGGCATTCGTGAACTTTCAGGTGGAAAAGAATTGAGACACCAAAACATGCATGAGTGAAAGAAAATGGTCTGACCATTTCATTTTTATGTTATCTTGTATGTAAACATCATAGTTTATTTTTTAAATTAGTTTCTAATATTTATTATTCCTTATTATGTCCTTACTTTATTATAAATTTATTCTTTAATAACAATAATAATAGAATAAATTTTTTGTTGGAGAAATATTTAATAGTGGGTGGATTATATTACAAATTAAGTAAAGAATAAAAATCGTATACCAAAATTAACTTCATCACTGACTTTGAAAATAAAATTTATAAACTAATTATTCTAATTTAAATAAATTCATAATGAATGCTACTATTTTAAGTTTTATTACAATTATACTACCAAATTCATATTTTACGTTTAATATTAAGATCTCAACCATATAAGTCGTAATAAAAAAGGTAAAATGTCGTTTCTCGGCGAAGTCTTCTTCATCCTAGTTATCTACTATCTTTCAATTCAATTCCTTCTCCTTCTGCCCTCATCTTGATTCCCTGGTTAAATACTTCAAATCCTGATTCTGGCCCCCAAAACCCCCAAAATCAATTAAACCTAATCCGAATATGATGAACTCAATGATCTCATGGAGCCGCCGCCATCAGCAGCGGTATCCGATTAATGGTGTGGGGAGAGTTGAGCAGACACAAATCAAGGCGCTCTCCACCTTCCGGTGGGTGTCGATACAGTGATTGCTAAATCAACAAATTGCGGTCTTCACACCTACTCACGATCGATTTTTGGAGCAAACAAAATTTATTCATCGCTCATGATAATCTCACTGTGATCGAGGTTTGTTGAAATAATTTTAAGTACAGAATAACGCATTATCAGCATCAGAAGCTTTTAGGAAGAATAAACTTCATCTAGGCAATATAAAATAGGAGTTTAGTGTTAGTATATTCGCTTTAGCCCAAATGGTTAATTAGAATTTGCTATATATTGAAGATATTAACTGTTGATACTTGGGTGTATTTATGATTATAATTCATATTGTTAGTAATAATATTCTTTTCAATGTAGTGGATGCGTGTAATCACAGGCAGATTAGAATGCGTGTCAATTTGTTTATAGTTTGTGCGGATTGTATTATTGTTATTTAGTTTAACATTGTCTTCGGTATTTAATTTGTTGTATGTTTCATATGATAAATTGGTATCGGAAGCGTGTCTGATTGTGAAGATGAAGCGATGATGAAGTTCGAAGTGGAGAAGTTGATGAATAACAAGCTTGGGAATGTGGCGGATGGAGTTGTGGAACACAAAGATGACATCCCGAAACATTGAGCAGGTTAATGAAGGAAAAGAAGAAATCGGCATGAAGTCATCTGAAATTCTAAAAGAAGAAAATTACAAAAAGATGATGTTCTTTTGTTATGAGAAAGGACATTGGAATGGACCTTGAGGTTGAAAGAACAAAGGGAAGCAGAATGAATATAGGCGAAGATGAAAGTGAAGACAAGTTTGTCTTGGTAGGCTCGACACAAGTTGCAATGAATGGATCATGGATGGGTTGTTCATATCGCATGAGTGCAACAAGGCGTTATTTTAAACCATTGAATTTGATGATGGAGTTGTCTTAATGGGCAACAACGTATGGCCATGAATGATGAAAATACTATTAGATTGATGGAGGAATGTTCATTACTCAGTTGAAAAAACTTGATTTCATTAGGAACTTTAAGAAACCAAGGGGTTGTGGGGTAATGCGTGAAGGTGGTTCTATCCAAGGTGAGCAAGAGCGAAAAGGATTCTGAGGAAGGAAGAGACGACCTTATCTTGAAGGTAAATCGGTTGCGGTTACATTCAATGGTGATACTTGAAACAATCAATCGTTCTATGACATCGTCGCTTGAGACAACGTGGTGAAAAAGCTTCAAGAGTTTATCAATAGGGAGGCTATTGAAAGCGCCAAAGAATTAAGCAGTTTTGCGAGCATTTAAATCAAGGGCAAGACTTTAGAAAATTTTGCTCGCATCAAGAAAGCAGCCAGACTGGGTGCATAGTGATGTGTGGGGACCATCTCGAAATGCTTCTTTGGGAGGTAAATCATACTTCGTAACCTTTGTTGATGATTTTTCAAGAAGAGTATGGGTTTACACAATGAAGAATAAAGTATGAGATTAGTTGAGTATCTTTCGAGTTGAAGAAATTAATAGAGACTCAAACTGTCGAAGAATGAAGCGTTTAAGGTCGAATAATAGCGGCAAATCTGAAGTCGAGATCGTTTGATTGATGTGTGTAGAAATGATGGCATTGAAGACATTTTTGATGGGCAAAATCCTCAATAGCAGTGTGAAAAAGTAATCCATTGTTAGAAAAAGGTTCGTTGTATGCTCGACTACGGGTTGGAAGCTATCTTGGGCGGCGGTGGCGTGCGCTTGTCATCGTCAGCAAACTGCTTTCAACTGCGCTCAATGGTTAGACTCGCTGGGAGGCGTGGTTAGGTACTAGCACTGACTTCACGATCGATTGCACTCCCGGATGTCCGATTTATCACGCGTGAGTCAAATTAGACCTAAGAGCTAGAAAGTCATCTTCTTAGGATTTGCTAATTAGTTATTGAAGGACCTCGATTATGGTGTCGGAGTCCAAAAAGATAGTAATAAATAGGGATGTTACATTTGATGAGATAAGTATGTTTGGACAACGTCTGATTATAAATGAGGTTTGGGTGGAGCTTGAGGTCCTCGAAAACCGGTAGAAGCAGTTAGTTGAATGTTCAAAGGACTTCGATTGTGAAGATGTTGTGGTTCAATAATGATGGAGGAACTGATTAGTTGAAGATGGTGTTGTGGTTCCAGTAATGATGGAGCTCGTGATGATGAGCTGTGCAACATGAGCTTAGAAGAAACTGATGAAATCTGTAAGTTCACGCCGGTGTGCAGTAATGTGGATGCCAGTGTTGTCATAGTTTTAGGATGATTTTAGATTGCTGTGCACTCATAATTTGGTTGTTTATTGACAAATATTATATATTATGTGATTCAGTGTTTTTATTATTTAGGGAAAGAATATCTTAATTTAGACAAGAAAAAGGCTAAAAGAAGTTCTTGGGCAGTCGTGTAATTTTCAGGAAGAGTGAGCAAAGTCACGATCGAGAAAAAAGGAAAAAAGAATTTCGATTACAAAAACTTGTCGGAGAATAAAGAGCCCAGGAGTTAACACAGTGTATATAAAGTCAGAAGCAGAATATATATTCATTCAGTGGTTTGGGCAGCAATTGGCACACCAAGGCGGCAGTGTGATTTACTAGTATACTCGTTTTCTATCGTTCGTTGAAGAAAATTGATAGTATTCTACTTCTTTATTCATCTTCAGGATTAATTTATCTTCAATATTATTATGAATTATTTCAGTATGAGTAGTAGCTAAATTGTGCGGGGGTTTTGATGTAGCATTGACAATGTATTTTCTATCCGATTTTGGAATTATATTGTATTAGTGATAATCGTTGAACTTAATTTGATTCGATTGTTTTAAGAATCGGCCAGATTCTTTATATGAGAATCCTTGAGTATGTAACCCTCGGTAGAAAGGAAGGCATGTCGTCAACGATTAGTTAATTAGTGGGTTGTTATACGGAAGTGTGCGACAATGAATTAGTTAGTAGATTCCAGCTAGCTTCGGGTTTTAGGCTAATTAATTTCACTTAGTGACATGGGAGATTAATTAAATTGAAGCAATGGGTGAGCACTGCGGCAGAACGGTATACAGGCTAGCAGTGGACACTGAGTGATAAATCTATTATTTGGATAGAGAGGCCTGCGTTAGGTGAAGTCGATACACGGCACATTCATAAGTTTATCCGCAATTACCTTGATTGGTTTAAGTTTATTTATTTTAGTCAATCAACCCAAATCACATATTTCTCTCAACAACTGATTAATTTAAGTAAACAAGTTCCTCAGGTGGATTCATTCTGCAATACATTCCGTCTTCTTGCGAATATAATTTGTTCAATCGGTATCGCAGCTTCAGGTTAATAGTGAAAATATTCAAATATCTTCTTTAGAAGCTACGTCATGAATTCGGAAGTGGCGATTGGATACTGGGAACACGTCTGAAGATGGATTAACATCAAAAGAACCATAGCAGGATTGGTGGGTTCCTTTATGTAGGTAGAATGTTGGTGGATGTAAATGGATTTGCTAAGAAAGATGGTATCTCGGAGGTGAAGACAAAGTCGGATTCTGAGAGCAAGATTAGTGGCGAAAGGATTTGCACAGAAGGAATTGATTCTGGTTTTCTCGTTGTGAAACACTAGATCGTTAGGTGTTTATTGGCGCGGTAACCTGTGGAACCTAGGTTAAGCTCAACTCAATGTAAAAGCGGCCTTCTTACATGGCTATTTAGAAGAAAAAAGATCTATATGATTTCGACTGAGGGGTTCAAAACTCTTGGAAAAGTGGGTTCTGAAGTGAAGAAGTCTTATACCGGATTAAGCGATCGCGATGGTACAAGAGATTCCGATCAGTATGGTGGGCTTGAAGGTTTCGGCCAGGGTTGTATGATCATTGCGTATATTTTCTAAAAGCTTAGATGAAGGTATTAACATTATATTGTTATATGTTGATGATATGTTAATAAATGTTCTAATAGTGTGAAGGTCTGAAAACATGAAAGACAGGTTAATTGAAATCGCCCGGCACGAAAAGATCTTGGTGAAGCTTCAATACTTAGCATGGAAATAAAAGCGTGTCGGCGGGGTTAAAGGTGTGGTGTGGCAAAGGTGTGGTGTGGCTAACGATGCCGACTTTAAGCGGTTGAGTATATTTGACTTAAATGAAGTCAAAACGATAAACACGCCCATTGGCTCAGCGCATGAGCTTAGTCAACTTGTTATCACCTGTCGAAGAAGATAGCGAAGAAATGTCCAAAGGTTCCATTATGCAAGAAATCTGGTGGATCATTAATGTATGCGATGGTTTGCACAAGGCTAGACATCTCACATGTTTGTGAGCATGGTGAGTCGTTATATTCATAGTCCTGGAAAAAGACATTGGCAAGCGGTAAAGTGGATCATGAGATACTACAAGAAGCTCTTGCATGTTGGGTTAAAATGCAGAGAGAATGGAGACATGGGACAACATGTTATTGAATATCTGGAGTCTCTCGATTATCTTTGGAGAGATTTGGATAAGCGACAACCCACTTCGAGGTTATCTTTACTATGAGAGGACAGTTAGTTGGCGTTCGATGTTACAATCAACGGTTCTTTGTCTACTCTTGGCGAATTTTATGGCGTTGACTAAACGGAAAAAGGAAAACTGTGTAACCCAAAAGAAATCAAGTAGAATTTTGTATAGTTTAGAGGCAAGTCAGTATATTTTTGTGATAGTCGAGTTTTATTTGTTTAATGAAGAATCCAGTGCACCATAATTCCATGAAGAATGTTGGGGTCAAGTTTAATTATGTTCGAGAACGGGTTGAAGAAGGGGATATCAATATGATAAAGGTGTTGGAAAATTATGCAACTTCTTCATAATAAAATAAACAAATGCAACTAAGATGAGAATAAATGAATATAAGCAATTACAACAAAATACATATATACATATATGTATGAAAGCAGTAACTACGTCAGCGGTGGAAAATTTCCAACAATCTTCACGAAGCCTCCTTTGAATTCTAACAATGAACATCGAAAATGCAATACCTCAGTTAGTCCTTACGAGAGGTTGAATCTTGCGGTGGATGCGCTGGGAATAAATGCGAGCAATTGGACAACAAAATGGTAAAAACTTTACTCAAAATACTAGAAGGGGAGAGGAGGCGGCCGGCTTCTTGGGAAAAGGATGAAATGAAAAACATGTTTCTCATTCATCTTTTCCACTACTCATCGCTTTAGTTTCGGTAGAATAAGGCAGCTAAGTTTGATAAATATTGGCTAAGTTTGATATAGCGGAGGTTCCTAACCTTTGGATTGGTGTGTCTTCAAGACCACTTGAATGCATTCAAGTCATATATTTAATTCCACTCTTATACTTCATGTGAGAATCTGCTCTGATAAATTGTAATTCCCATAGTAGATGGAAATAAATACCGGTGCGCTTCAGTTATGTACATGATGATATCCTCAAACATTTGACCGTGGGTAATTATGTATACTTGATGACATAATAATAGCAATCGAGCGTTTCAAATTTTGTTTGTCAAATACAACTACGGGTTGTCTCTGATTGAGTATGAGATAAATTTAAAATAGGTTAATGAATTTATTTCGTGTTTCAACCGTTAAACCGATCCTTATGCCATCACATAGCCAATGACATATTTAAGGTAGAGATGAAAATTACGTTGGTATACAAATTGAAAGATTTCATCCATTGTGCTGAGCTTCATAAACCTGATTCTTTACTTAAATGTCTTAAGAATGCGCCTTTAGAATGAAGAATGATGTCTCAAATTCTTTAGTTAGTTATGTTGATAATACTTAATTCAGAACTTGATAGTATTTATATGGTCCTCGTACTCTTATCAGATACGGTGTATCATTCATGACTTATATCATGACTAACTACAATAGAACATACAAACTAAGCAGATTAACGAACCTCCAGCTAGAGATCTAGTAGAGTTGACCGTTCGTCTTACAAAGATTGAACTTCCGGGTCTTAATAAGTCATTTTCCATAAAATATCTCAATTGTTTATTCAAAATATCCATGTATGGGTTCAAAAGCAGTTTGGTTGAGCCATTCATGGCCAGGGGATTTAAATTGTGCTCTGCCTGTGAATCATGATGGTCAATTAAGCGGTCTAAGACTCTTGGCAGGTTCTTAATCATTTGAGACATGATTTTTGTCAGGCTCTCTTTATTCTGAAAGTGTTATTAAATATCCTTCTTTCGGTGCGTGTTTGAAATGATGAACAATAATTTACTTCAAACTATAAACCTTTATCTTATTTCAACTTTACAAAATGGTGTGCAAATTATAAGCGATATTGCTTATCACGGTTATCTGAGCCACGAACATGTTTCATAACAATTCATGAACAAAGTCCATCTTGTTGGTGAAACTAAATATAATGACATGTCTTGAAATGTAGATACAACATGGATAAACGATAGTTTTCAATTGATAAAGATTGATCAATTATTTAAGACTTGTATGGTGGTGAAACAATATGACATATTTGTCTTCATAGAATCATCACTTTTAATTAAAATCAAGTATCTCTCAATTATATCACGTGATGTTCATGAACAGTTCGATTCTACGATCCGGCAGTTAATCAAATGTCAGTCATCGTGGTGATGCGTTCTTTAATCTTTGATAACCGTAACCATATTCAATGGCTTAAAGAAGGAAAATACTTTTAACATTTATAACACTATATTACAACAAGTTTATGGATTTCTCCTTAACTTGTCTTCTTTCGCATAATAAAGTTATGTTTTATTTTCTGATTGTGGTGAATAAGCAGGTAATTTTAGTGTGCCAATCATAAAAGGAAGCTATGCAATCATAGATAGTGGTTCAAAACATCTAGCATTATTAAAAATAAATTGTAAATATTATACCCGTATGAATCATAAAATGCTGAGGTATCCAAGATCGAATTTATTGGTTGAATCAGCAGCAATGGCTGCGTACATTTTGAATCCCGTCAGCGATGGTAGATTAACTAATCAGTATGCCTGACGACTCTTGGGTCCATAACACTCCTACCGAGGGTGCTACACGACGAGTGTTTCACGAACCCAGCGTTAATTAAATCTGGATAGCTACCAGTCGCTTAATAGGATTGGTTGGAATGATCGTCAAAGCCCATGCGTTAGTGGAAATCCTTGACATGATCCATTGTCGTACTGTCAAGATACCGATTACACACTGCCATCATAGTGTTAACTCATTGATGAGTTCTTATGACTTTAAAATTGGTTTGATACTTTGCTTAAATTTAATGGTGAGATTAATATTATTGATATTGTTAACATGTTATATGGGACATACTCAGTAATATGCCGCGTCATGAAAATAAAATAAATAATACACATTCGGAGATATATGATATGACCCTAAAATAAAAGCAGGACCTATTACGACACTTTATAAGTGTAATACTAACATCAGACCTATTCGACATTTTGCAAAAATCACGGTCTTGTATTCTTTCAACTTTGGAGATTTCCAAGTTTGCCCAATCCTCACGGTGAAGCGCCATCTGATGCCTCAGCGAGGGGTACATTTGTTACTCAAACTAAGGCATCATGCATCTTTGTGGGTAAAATAAAATAAATAAATAAAATAAATAACTACGACTGGTGGTGGTTACAAGCAATAAGCAGGTTCGCGTAAGCGTGGTATTTTAATCGAGAAAAATCCAACACCATTTTGTGGCGGGGTTCGTCGGTGAATGTCCGCTTGGAGATACTGAAGCGGAGATAGCGTGACCTGATGCCTCTTGTGGTTGATGACCGTCGAGCTTCAATGAATCACGTGACATGCTTCATAGTTTTCATGATAAATCATGCATGCTCTGGATCAATTGCTCTCCCAAAGTCATGGGGCACACTTCGCTTGATGGGGATTGATATGGTTGGAAGAACGTCTTCCCGAGTTATTGCCCTCTTTTGGTGTGAGGTCAATCACTCTCTTTGAATATAAACTTCTGATTAGATGCCCTAGTATTATGTGATACTATAAATTTGGGTTCGTGCTTCGGCTAAGCTTCCTCGGGTCTCTTTGACTCAGGGAGTTCTATGAGCTTGCTTTTAACAGCTCGTCAAACATCAGCTGAGGACGTGAGTCAAGGAAGGGATACTCCTTGTTGCATCTCATAGGGTGTAAGATGTAAGGTCGTATGACCCACTTAATTTTGAAGGTGAACTGGCGTTTTAAGTCCTTGACGTGTGCTGTGCTAAGCATGGAAGTTTCCTTGAGCCTGCCGGATCTTGGCCTTCGAGTAGAGGTTGCGGGAGTAGAGGTCACAGCGTACCGCGTTTCTGCAGCGATATTGAGCTCCATGTCGTGTGCTCTCGTTCAGGTTGCTTTCGAAGGTCTTAGGAGTACTCACTGCATGATCTTCTGAGGTCAAAGCATACCTTGGATGTATATGATAATAGTGACGACTCGGGGATCCCGTCAACACCTTTCAAGCTAAGACTCCTCCGTCGTTAAAAAGTGCGTTCTGGCCTCTTCCTTTCCTACACTGCTTTGGCTCCCAATCATGCTAACCGTTCTTTTAATTTAAAGTGATTGAGGAACTAAACTTTCTAGTTGAGTCCGACTATCTATGGAGACGGGTTCAGTCGGTGTACCGGTCGGAAACGCATTCCACTAAGAGAAGCGAGCAGGCCCCGTTTAACCATTTCATCGCCCCCTTGATCTGATCTTCATGTTCAACAAAGTGGATATGTATTCTTAGGGTTTCGGTTCGTCAAAGTTTTGGAACTTAGGTGGTGATAACTAACTGAACATCGGTGATCTATCTGAGTATAGGGCTTGGCATTAGGTATGATGGTGCGCCCGATGCCGTGCCTTTCACTGTCTACATATATTTATTTAATTATACTAAAATGAAAAAATAATGCAACTAATATATGGTGTAAATATTATCGATTACCAAATAACTTCTTCTATAAAAATACAAAAATAAAAAAAATATTGTTCTTCTTCTTTTAGTTTAAAACATGCATATACATCATCAATGGACGATGTCTTAATAGCTTGGTGATATCTGATCCGAGTTTTCAATAGAAGGTCTCTGGTTCAACTCTTGGTGGAAGATTATTACATTAGTTAGAAATTTTTGTATTCATTATTTGTAAGTACTCATCATAATTTTTTTAAAAAGAACAAATACTTCTAACGTTGCTGATCTACTTATAGATATCTAGATGAATCTTGTTTATAATTATTTATTACTAAAAATTACCTGGACCACCTCAGAGTTTATTCTATATAAAAGAAATCGTTAATTTAAGTGATTGACATCCCTTCAAATACTTAGATGTATGAAAGGTATTAATAATCTTGTATATGTTTTCAAAATAAACGGAGTGAATGTGTAACATGTAGAAAGATTTTATTATTTAAAATATATGTACACTAATACAATAATATTTCTTTGGAAAAATCCTTTTAGGTACAAAAATAATTTATCAAATGATTAGGGGTGGTATCAATCTATTGAGTCTCTAGCAATTGGTGATTCTTGAGATCTTTGAATTTGGACTTGCTTTGGACTTGAGTCTTGGATTTAGGCGTCTGGATTGATGTGTGATCTTAGGCTAGACTTGGACTTGTGCTTGAACACGTTCGTGGTAGAGTTGGGTTAGGATTTGTGGTGGATTTGTTATGTGATCTGGCCCCGGACTTGGTTTATTGTCTTGATTTGGATGTGAGGCGGATGGTTTTGTGTTATCCCTTGTAATAACTTAGTTACGAAAAAAAAAAAAAAATTTAAACTTTTCGGTCGGACAGGGATAGTATAAATGATTTCGATGATAATATTATTTTAGTAAATTTTTTTGAGCCGATAATTTAGTAGTTTTTGCCATGAAAAATTTTATCTTTGGAATCGAGGGTTCGTGGAGATTTAGAATGCGATAGAGGAGAATTAACTTGGCTTAGGGGACTCAGTTTTTAAATATACATCGGCGCTTATCTTCTGTCATTTGATCTCTTCTTTTCTACATTTCATTTCTGTTTCTATAACTTGATTGTCGCTCCAGGCTTCGAAGATCGGTTGTTAAATATCTTTCTCCCACGTCATTCTCTTCGGTGTAAAAGTTTAAATCTTTGAAGAATGTTTCTTGGGTTTTGACATGGTTGACTTTTGGTTGACTTTTCATATTCAATTTTATAGTGGTCTTAGTTGGTTATGGGTGCATTGGCGTATATAAATGATTAATTACCATTGATTTAGAATTCGTTTGAGTTAATTTTGGTTTAGGTTGACTTTTTGGGTTGATATTTTCTAAGACTTTAAATGTGGAGGTTATATTGGGACCTTATTATAGTTGTTGAGTTAAATTGATGATTTAAAATTGATTAAGGGAGTTATGTCGAGAAAAAGAGTAATTCCAAGTTGAGTTATAATTGATTATTTCGGGTATAGATTGTTAATTATAGACACCAGATAACTAGAATGACTTATAAATTCGATTTGTAATGAAAATATCTGGAATTATGCTTGAGAATCGATTGTAGATTTGTATCTAGATATTAATTAGTTTTATATCAAATCATGTTAGGCGTTTAGAGATAGTTCCCTAAGAGTTGGTTATGTATCTTCTAGAAACGCCGGTATAGTAGTAGGAACAGTTATACTTTGGGTGTTGTTTAGCGTGTCGTGGAAAAGAGCGGATTCTTGTGATTGTGTTCGTGGAGGGTTTGTAGGCTAGCAGAGAGGTGAGTACTTATCTCGCGGGTGTTACTTTACGTATTCATTATAAATTGTGTGAACATGTTATTTGTGTGTTATGATTGCATTGAGCCAACATCGTGTAATTGTTATATGATTATGTGATTATGATACGTGGCGTTGAAGATTTGCTTGAGGTAAGTAATAGCTTGAACTTGACTTATATTTATGATTTCTTTGGCTTGTCGTAGTTATGATTTCTATGGCCAGCCAAATGAGATGTTTTAGTGTGTGCTTGCATATTGTTTGGGAGTAAGTAGGCTGGTTATTGAGGTGATGATTAGAGTTATCGCGAGCTTGAGGTGACAGTATAAAGTTTGACCTATGTTGGGACTGGTCAGGTTAGGTGACCCTCGCTTCCCTTGCGATATGCGGCGATATGTGCCTTGTAGTGTATAAGTGTGGTGTGCCTTATACTTAGTGTATAAGTGCGGTGTGCCTTATGCCAGTGTATAAGAGCGGTGTGCCTTATACTTGTAGTGTCTCGAGGCGATTGTGCCTTGTACTTGGTATGGAATGCGTGTCTTTATCTTTGTGTATAAGTGTGGTGTACTTATAACAGCCATAAGTGCGGTTTTGGCCTTATACCGAGGTATAAGTGCGGGGGTGATTATTGATTAGTCCCGTTCTATGGAATTGTGAGCCAGTTGGTATATGCGTTAAGAGGATGTGGTATGTTGGTGGGGATAGCAAGAGATAGAGGTTTGATGACTAGAAGTTTTTAATTAGTTGTTGAGTCTATTGATTTCTTTACGGAATTGTGTGCTTGTGAAACATACATTATATCTTCGTATTATGTTTGAGATTACTGCGGAGTATGTTGTATGACCTTTTAGGTAGTCACGGATATATGTATTTTATTCATATTTGACTATTATATTATTGATTGACTCGTTCCGTATGGTAAGTTCACCCGCGTGTTAAGTTTACTAAGAGCAGCGAACTACGCCCACTTTTTCGCGTTATTTCGTTGTGCCGAGGTTGGCGGCGGTTGAGCGAAATTTTGTTTGAGAGTTTGTTCAGTGGCTAGGTGAGCATCGGGTGGCGAGAGGATCTCGCGATGCGATTTTGATGTGTGTTGTCAGCTGTTTGATTGTTCTTTGAAACTTTGCTTGTAGGTTGTTGTCATTTGTATTCGGAATCAGTATAGGATATGTTGTATAGTGTTCCCCGATATTTGATAGTTATAAATTTTTGCTTGTTTTGATTTGAAACAATTGTGATCATTTTGGATGAAAGCGAATGTGTTTTAAAGGTAAGTCCGTCGGTTTGGTGACAAATTATTTCAGTTTAATGACTCTACTTTCGGGCGGCCGACACAGGTAGTCGTTCTGATCTAGACTGAATAGAGTTACTCTTGAGAGACTTGGTCTTGGATATGGTCAGTGGTGTGCCTTAGCGAACTGCTCGTGTATGAGACTTGATCTTTGATGCTAGGCTTTGGTCGTGAGACTTAGACTTGGTGGATATGTGTTTTGCGGGCCTTAGCTACTTGATCTCGTCTTGTTGGGTGAATCGAGGTGCTTGCGCCTGTCTTTGAGGTATGTGAATATGCTTTGTTGTCGAGGAATTAAGCGCATTTCTTTAAAATGTTTAACGACAGAGTGAGCGGTACATTGTGGCTTGTATCACCAGGCGAGTTTTCTGAGGGGACCTTTATGGAGCCTTTGTCTTTGTGATTTAATGTTTGAGATTTGAGTTGATCGATTCTCGTGAGCTTTGGATATGAAACACGAAATTCTTGTCTTACGTAGTAATTCCTTTAGTTCACGATTTTTAGGCGCCTATTTTGGTGATGGAGTTGCATATTTTTGTGTTCTTTCTCCGTTATTGATTGACACTATTTTAACTTTAGGTTAAAGATTTCGATTTTGGTGGTTTGTGGTGGTTTTCGCTTAAAGTAGCGAGCTTGAGGTTTTAACTGGCGAAAAATCTGCAGGAGAGCATCTTAAGTCTACCAAGTATTGATTTTTGTTGTATTTTTTGGTTGTGGAGGTTGTGTTTAATTTAATAAACAAGCCTAATTTTACTAAACAATTAATTAGTGGCTAAAATGTCGGAAACCACTTAATTTCTTTAGTGTGATTTTAATTGGGCTCGATCCAAGTCCTAATCACCACGTGTCAAATTGAAATGGACCTTTAATTAATCAATCCTACGAAGAGTAAGATTCCTGTTTAGTAGACAAAATTTTGACTATCTATATAGAATGAATTAAAAGATAATATACATAACTTTAACAACAACAAATTCGTGGCCATATATAGATTCCAATTCATATATTTGTGAAAATGGTTATTTATCATATTTTTATATGAACATGCATAGAATAAATTTATATCGAAAAAATTGAAAATGTATACCCACTAATATTAGTTGGTGTTCAATAAATTTAGAGTACAAACCCGACTTGTTTATAGATCTAAATACACTTGGTACAAGTGAGCCCTTATCTGGATCAAAAACGGCCCTGTACTGTTGTATATACAATCAAGGTCATATATCACATTATATGTAGCAACATCTTTGTTCTGGATTGCCAACTAGAAAATCAGTTCATCAATTTCATCATAAGATAACCAAGCTTAAATATGCCTCTGGTTCATCAATAGTTGTCAGTGGTAATTTTATAAGAGGGCGAATGCGTCTGTCTTTATTTAAAAAAATTAGGGAAAAAGCGAGCAGGCATGAATTTTAAAGGTATATATATCTTTACAAAATCTTTAATAAAAATAAATTTTTCGAGAAAAATTAAGAGGCGTGGCTCATGTCCCCGATTTCCTCATGACTTTAGTGGCGTTGGTGGCCAATGATTAGTCCCAACTCATTACTAGAGGAATATTGTGTATACATGGAAATGGTGTGATTCGATTTGATGATCCTTTGTCTTCACATAATGGTACTTGTAATTGAGTCTTAGAATTGATAAATACTTGGCGTAATTTTAACGTTGCTGGGCTTATACGTGCATAAAACAAACTGATTTATAAATTAATTATAAAGTGACCCATGAACAAAAATTGTGTACTAAAAGTACCCAAAGGCAACCAGAAAGACTTTTCAGCTTAATTGTATAAGTAACAAAAATTATTGTACTAAGTACCCAAGGCAACCATAAAGTGACCATGAACAAACGGATCAAATGATTATGTGATCCGTTTTAAGCGTTAAAAATTAATGATGGTATTAATTTAGGGATGTTGGATCAGGTATTCAATTACGGGGATTATTTAGCGTGTGGTGCCGTACGTAGGCCAAGTACAACGGCTTTGATTCTTGGAATGAATTCGCAAATTAAGCTTCTAAGCATAGCATGCAGTACATTTGAAGGATATATATTAAAAATCAAACCTCATTTTCTCATTTCTGATTAAATAATAGTCCTTCTTTCCTTAATTAGGCAATCAATTCCAAGGGGTTAATTGAGTTTATAATGTTGTGCTTCTATCTTCAATTATGTTATTAATCCTAAAGGACAAATATCAATACTCCTTTAATATTCAATTAAAACTTAAGAGTAATCTCACTCTCATTAGTCTCCTCTCCATCTCTCAACACCATAGCCTTCATCTCTAGTCCATTTTCACCACCACTATCCGCCTTCCAGCCGCTACTCTCCGACTTCCCATCTTCAATACTCTCTGATCTACGGCCATGCCCTCCAGATTCGGGTGAGCCGAGCGCCTGAGTCGTCGGCGTTGGCCTAAACATGTGCATCTGATGAGAGGAGTAAAAATCTTGAGGCACCATTTGAGGTGTTCCACAATAGTGTGATGTTGCATGATGATGAGTAGAAGGGTGCGCACCATAGAGTGTCGGTGGTGCACCACCATGAGCAGCCGCCGTAGCGTATTCCGGGGGAACCCATATGCCACCCAAGACCACCAGTTGAGGTGTACCAGCTGAGACTGATGTTTGTGGGTTTGGACTAATTGGTCTCCTTGTGTGCAGTCTATATTTCTGGATTTTTAAGAAAAAGCCAAACATGCAATATGTGTTAATGTATATCGTACATAATAAATAGTAGAGATTTCCCTGCAGCTTTGTACAATCTAGCTACTTTTTCCAAATTCAATCAATAAAGAGAACTAACAGAAAAACAAGAAAATCTTGGACCATCTGCATGGTCTTTTCAAGTAACCGAACCAAATTTTTATATAGAAATAAATCAAATAATGGTGTAAGAATTAAAAAGAAGGGAAATATAAAAAATTTAGGGATGAATTAAATTTTTTTTTTTTAATAAAATGAATATTAAAATATTATTTTTTAATAATAGACATTTATTTTTTCATAAAATTAGCTAGGAGGACAAATGATCCTATACTGTCAGTTTCTGATCAGAAAAACATATGAGAGAGATTGTTTATGTATATTTCTGAAGATGGCTTTTAACTTCATCATTGGTGAGACCATCAACCTTCATGAGTTCTCGGATTTGTTTTGGTGTGGCCACTGCAATCATTATCATTCAAATATGCTTAAAGTGTTAACGTTTCTATGACAACAATACCAATGATAGTATCAATAATTAGTCTACTAATAACAACAAACATATTATCACAACAGTCATCATTTGTCTGCCAAAATTTCTTTTGACCATAGACCATCAACATCATCACCTCAAAAGTTTCAACAAAACAGTAATTTTATCTAATGATTTGCAATATTTCAAAAATTAAATTAATGGGTAGTTAATAAATTATTACCTTGAGAACCTCCAAGCATTTGAAGGGCATTTACAAATCTTCTGTGCAAATCAGGGGACCAACATCTTCTTGCTTTTCTTTGAGTTTGAGTAGTATTTGTTTGTGTAGTATGGTTGTTGATTATTGTACTTTGAGACTCTCCTTTGCCTAGTTCTGCCTGATGATGAACACTAGGAATTATCATTTTATCTTCATTTTCTTTATCATCTGATGAAGCAAGACCTAGCTCTGGAAGGGTTCTTCTTTCTTGCTGGAATGGAAGAAAAGCTCCTCCCCCTTCACCATTATTTCTTTTTTGGTGTGTTTCTTCTTTTGGAGATGATGGTTTTGTTAATATTGTTGGTTGTTGTTGATTTGTCCCCTTTTCATGGTCTGTTGGTGCAGTTTGAACCCATAGTTGAGCAGAAGTCATCCAGTTTTCCTTGTTATCAGGCATATTCATATTGATTGTCACCTTTTCTGATGACCCTTCAAAGTTCCCATTTTTCAATGGGATAAATTCTTCAAGAATTGGTTTTGTACTTTGACAATTTGTGGTAGTAGTAGTAGGTGTTCTAAAGGATTGAAGCTGTTGCTTGTAGGTTTCTACAGCTGATCATAAAACCAAAACTTTTTAGAGTTAAAACCCAAAATTTATTTAAACAAAAGAAATGCAAAAAAAAAAAAATACAATCTTTAATTTTTTGCAATTAAGGATGTGCAGATAGAAAGCTATGCTCTTGCTTCTAAGTGTCAAAAGATAAAGACTAAAGTCACCTAAAGCTTAGGAAAAATTTAGGAAAGCAAGTTGAATATTCATTTTATTATGAGTGATTGTTTTCCCAAAGCTTTCATGCAAATTATGATTCAATAAATCAAAACTAGTAAAGACATTATTGAATATGATGAAGATAATAAGTATGAAAGTATGATCCTTTTACCATTGGTAAGGAGTTGCATGCAAAGAGGAAGTTCACGTTTGAAAGCATCAATCTTTAGCCTTTCTTCTTCGAGACGAGCAAGAAATTCTTCAAGTTTGTGTGAGTGGTGATCATTAGTATTGTTGTGTTCTCCAAAGGATTTGAGAAGCATGGAGTAGCTTTGGTGTTGTTTGCAATCAAGACTTAGTTCTGTAGGGGATGCCATCATTTTAGTTATGTAGCCTATGTGGTTCACAATAGTAATGGGACAACCAATATTGTTCAATTGATCAAATATATCTTTGTGAGTAGTATATATATATCCTTCTTGAGAGAGAGAGGAAGGGGGGGTAGAAGAAAGGCTGAAATAATGTTTGTGAACACAAGGAGGATGAGAGGGGGGACGGAAGAGGCTCTCTTTTAGGGTTGAGCTCAAGAGGGAGGGAGAGAGGAATAAAGGAGGGTTTGGAGAGAGAGAAAAGAAAAGTAAAAAAAGAAAGCAAAGTAGAATTAGAAGATAAAAAAGAAAGAAAAAGAGAAAAAATGGTAATTTCTTGCAAAGTGCAAAGGCAAAAAAAGGTTGTGTTAAATGTGTGAAGGGCTGCTTTGGGTTAAAGAATCAGTTGGTTTCTGACATCTGAGGGGTCATGTGGTTTGAGAAAGAGCCTCATTTTAGGACCCTTGGTTCAATCTGTTAGTCTGTTTTGGAATTTGTACCAGTTTCAAATCACATAAATATGTAAAACAAAGATGTTGATTCTTCTTCTTCTGTACTTTTTCTCTAATTCTTTTACTACTTTCTTTTCTGTGTTTTTCAATGTTCTTTGTTACATTTTCTGATTAAAATACATTTTAGACCACTAATATGATTCTTGTACTTTCACCATAAAGATGATTAATGGCCTTAATGGATATCTTTAAAATGTTATGATTCTGATCTGTACTTTAATTAAATTTTCTCTAGTATATGTCTATATGATACAATAGTACTATATAATTTTCCATATATATTAATTACTTGCTTGGCATGTATCAGTTGTCTTCTTCAATACATTACAATTATAGTTTGAAGAAATATATATACACTAAGTCATCGCACTGAGGATGCACCATAATCCATAGTCTGCCTTTAGATGGCACACAAATAGAATAGTGGAAAAATATTATTTTAATTTACTCTCTACAAACTTAAATTTTTTTTTTTTCAATGGTCATGATTGACTTAGCATGTGAAGTTTATGAACAAAAGATGTTGTTGGCCGACAAGTGGAAGAATTTTACAGAATTATACGGTTGCTATGGTATCTTGAGGCCATCCATGTAAAACATTATTTAATCATTTACGTTATTTAATAATAAAAATTAACTATTCTAATTTATTATAAATTTATAAATAGTTTTATGCCAGCATGGCATATACGACCATTAACTATCTTACCATATTATATGCACGTAACTAAAGGAATTTGACAAGCTAATGCAATTTCAAATTGGGTAATTCATCACCAAGCAATTTTTCTTTTTCTAGAAGTTACATAATTGCTATGCATTTTGATAATGGGGATATAATATTTAATGACGTTCTCATCCTTACCGATTCTATTTCTATTTTTAGTATGTCGTTTTCGAAAGATAAGTTTTCATTACTCACCCTTTGAAGGAAAAAAAACTCAATTATCATAATTTAAAAACTACTGATTAGTTTTAATTAAAATTAAATATGAAAGATAATGTCCATATTATTGGTACAATTATGTTAATTTAATTGTCAGATCCTACATATAATTGGAACTCATATATATTCTCTACCATATCACTAACATATATAAAAGTGTGAATAATGGTTGTATTTCTTCCATTTTCACACGATTAATTACTAAATTTTCCTTCTCTCTAAAAATAGGCAAAAATATAACTTCATGAGATATATATTATGAAAAGAATACTAATACTTCTATTAAATTAATATTAGGCACAATTTTTTTCACAAATGTCTTATTAAATTAATATTAATTATTCGTTTGAGTCATAATAGTCGTTAACTCATAATAATTTTAATTTCAGTTAACAAATAATGATAAAGTCTTTTATGAAAAATTTGATAAAGTCATATAAGAGTAGTAAGTTTTTGATAAATTATTTTACTTTGCTCGTATACAAAATTGAAGCTGCTTGAATATCAAAAGCTGATTTTGACATAGCCATGCCGTATCAAATTTTCATTATTCTCTTCCAACTTTATGTGATAATAAAATCATAAATTAGAACATACAAGTGGAGTACCAAATCATTTCCTTAATACTATCATTATAGATAATGTGTTTCCATTAGTTGATGAAATGTCGGGAGGTTCTGATATGCTAATATGATTAATGTGTCATGTAAAAAAAATATATTATTTTCTTAGTTGGAGGAAAAAAGATGAGATGTGTAAATTGAAGATCTTTCATCTTGAAGCCAATTATCTATTAAATTGATTGTAATTGTGTTTGGCGATTATTATTCGAATAATGTAATTTTGGATAATATTATTACTAAATTTATTTGTTTTACTAAATAATATTGTTCATCCCCTTGATTGACGTATAATATTTAAGTTTATAAAACTTATTATTTATGTTGAATATGTATTAATAATAATATTAATAATTTAAGTAATATTACTTATAAAATTATACTTGAAATAAAATATACTAAATAAAGCAGAGATATTATCCACAAAAAGTAATCCGATCGTGTTATAAAAATGATACTAATGAATTTTTTTTTAAAAATTTAATCCTGTATTTTATTTTATTTTTTCATATCTACCTATATGTAATTGGGGAAGGGGGGAATTACAGGTTATTTTGAAGTCCCATGATCTTTTTATAAGCAATCTATATGTGACACTTTTCCAAATTGGAGAATAACTACCATGTATTTTTTAACTTTTCACCGTACTTTTTTTAGATAAATTTAATTATTTAATTTCTACTACTCATTTCCATTTATTTTCTTTCTAGAGTTATTACCACTAAGGTATATTATGTCATATTAGTAGCAAGTTTAATTTAATGTGTTGATAAAATTTAATGAGTCGGTAGTTTTGTAAATAAACATGACTAAACAAAATATTAACTCGCACAGGTAATGACCATACATCAATGGCTAGTTATATTTAAATAGTTATTCGTGATCAAAGAAAACCTTCAAAAAAAATATTAATTAGAAAAAAATTCGAAGGAGTGTAAGTTTTTACACAGTTTTAGAATAATTTCGAATTAAACATAAAAAATATTTCAAATATTTAAAAATCGGCGCTTGTGGGTGCATCGCTTATCATTTACTAAATGTCTGAAAAAGATCAATGAAATTTTCATTTCAAACAAACTAGTTGAGCCACTGCTAACTTCTTTTAAAAAAGTAAATAAGTTACAATTATTTAGAGCATTCATTCACCCATAAATAAGTTAACCATATAAAATTATACAAACACCATCTTCAACCTCTAAAGTTATACTATCTCTATTATTTTTTAATAGAAAAGTGAATAATAGGAAAGCTGCTAAAAAATATACATAAAAATTAAACCTTAAAAAAGAAAAAAATTAGAATGCATTTTAGGGAAGCTGATATACATACTCCTAGTCACGTTAGTTTTTGAATTGCACGTTGGTCCTTAAATAGATTATTAAGCACGAACAAGTGTTATGCTAAACATCTGCTCTCAGTTAATGTGCTTATGTCTTGAAAACAAAATAGTTGGAGTAGAAAATTCTGACTAATAGTGGTAGCAATTGGCAAAAACGAAAACTAACAATTAAAAAATTGTGGCTCGTCATTTACAATAAGTTGTCATTGCTTCCCAAAAGTGTTATTAAGATTCAAAATATTTTGAAAACAAAGAGTTAATCTCACCTTAGATATAAAATGGTAAAGCATCTAAGATAAATGTTCATTTATGAAAAATCACTATGGTAGATATCGAAAATTTATTAAAAAAATAATTAAATTGATTATCTGAATTAATCAGGTAATTAATAATAGAAACGATAAAAAATGCCCGTAAGAAGTGATTAGGGTTCTCGATTAAGCAGCATATTAATCAAGCGCCGATCGAATTAGGGTTCCCGAAAATTAAGCCCTGGAATTAATCGGGGTTCCCGAGGAAAAGACTGATTAAATGTCAATTAAAATTGGGATTCGAAAAATCTCCAATTTTATTGATTAAAATCGGCTATAGGGCACAAATGAACATTCCGGAAGTTAGGAAGTTCGGGGTTGAAATTAAAAGCTCCAAAAGTCTATATTCAAATCAAACCCTCAAAATGAAGGTTCTAGAAAGAACGGGTTTAAAGCGAAGATTTCAGCAAGTTCAGGGTTGAAATTAAAAGCTCCCTTGAAGTTTAGGGACCACTTAAAATGGCGCTTTATTTAGGGTGCTGAGTAACTTAAGTCATTCTTTTTTATCAACGGTTCAGATCTTGCCTCAAAATTCATCGATTAAGGTCATGATCCACCTTAAAACAAACCTGCAATCGGAAAGCAGTACGAAACACGAGGCCTATATAAACCCCTCGTTTTGAAAATAATTTATTAGAAACTTTCGAAACACACGAGAAAATACAGGAGAAAAAACCTACGAGAGATTTCTCTAAGTTAAAAGTTTAAACACTTGACCAAAAACACCACGTGGTGGCAAAATAGATACTTGAAATAAAGGTTGCTATGGCCTTAATAGTGCTTTTAATTTTGAAGCAATCTAATAAGGAAATCGTAAATTTCCCGAAACGGCGAATATTCGAGGATTAAACTCACGTTGTCCCCAATTATTCAAACCCTTGAATGAACACGATAGATCTCAAATAGTAATCATCAAGTTTTAGATATATGAATAAAACTGAACATTCGGTCCTATATTTGAATCTTATAGGTAGAAAACATACTAAAACACAATACAGTTATTCGATTATCATAAAAAAGGTTGGCTCCACGCCATTGATCATTACTCTATAACCTGTGCTAAGGCCTCTACAGTATAAGAAAAGAAACAGCGTTGCTTGACTTAACACTTCTTATCCTCAATACTGACTTCAAGCTCGAATTCGTATCGAAGTCGAGTCCGCGCTGAAACAAGTAGTTTCTCTAGTTACAAAGATCCCATACATATCCTTGAAACCAAAAGGTGAAGTCCGCGTCATCATCGAGTCCTGTGCAAAGCGCTTGCAATAAGTTCGTAAAGTCTAAAGTAGACCCGGAGTTGAGTCCAAAACACAAGATGAAGCAGCCAACGTAGCGGAGGAGAATCGTTGCTAAGAACATAAAAGCTCGAACCATATCGAGTCGGTTCGGTCCGTGAGGCCCAGAACCGCCTCTGGCTTCGTAATAGGCGTATCAAAACAAGTCAAGCTCAAATCAAGTGAGAGCTTATACGACTCCTATCGAGCTCATTCAGCCAATGACGGACTGTCTACTTGTAGTCGTCGACAAGCGTTTAGGGACTCATAGTTTGGACAATCGATCCTTTTCGATTTGATAAAACTTGTACACTAAAGAATTTTCTCCTACAATGGATTTTATTTTGTACCCCTTTTTATAAATAATAAAAATTATTCTTTCTGTCTGATTTGTGGAATGTCGGTGAACTATCAGCCCACCATAAATCAGCTCTTGACTATAGAGATGTCTGCTCGAAGTCGTTCGAGATCTCCTTGGCTAATGTATTGTCGAGAGCCCTTGAAGAAGACAAATTCATGACACGTCGGACAATAGGAGCGCGTGCACCACAGCTGGTATGCCTGCTCTTCGTATCCAGCGTAGGGACTCGCAATCGGAGTTTGGCTCATGAGGATTCAAATAGTTGTGGTTATGCGGCAACCCACAAGGGATTCGCAATCAGAGTTTGGCTCATTCACCAACTGGGAACTTCCCTGGCGCGTGTGATAGCGATATCACGTCCTAGAAGAACAAATGGCCACGTTAATAGGGATGATAGAGAGAAACTTACTCTGAAAGATGAAAGAACAAGATGACTCTGGTGCTTAGATATCAAGAAAGGCGGCGAAACACGGAAGTCACTCGAAGTAGGTAGAGGTGCCCTCGGCCTCTAAAGCGGAGATGGAACATTCCATCCCCATCCCACCATGATACATCGAGTTCATCGAAGACCCGGCCGAGGAATACGGTAAAACTCCTATCGTTTCCGGTAGATGGGATGGTTCAGTAGCATAGTGAAGGAGTTCATACTAGGGGCAATAAAGATCACGAACCCGAAATTTGGTATATTGACTTGGGCACCTCCATAGATAGCCGAACTTCAGCTGGAAGCGAATTCCTAGCCCCTTCTTAAGTAGCGAAGGCAGTCGGTATGCTTTAAATTCACGGTTGCAGCAAAAGAAAGAAGAGCTAGTCACCGAGACTTCATCAGCAGATGGAAATCGAGCTTAAAATTAAAGAGATAGACTCTCAAAGTCATCGGCCGTGACATGTGCAAACAAGGGCAAGTATGATCGAGGAGGCGAAAGAAACCACAGCTCGAGAAGAAAGAAAGCGCGTTACGTGACTTCTAAAACAACAAATATATATATATTTTATGAAATAATTCCAATTGAGTTTATTTTTTCTGGAATTACCTCGTAAGTCGACATTCTCACCAAAATTTGGAATTTTTAGAATTTGTTTACTATTTTCAATTTGATTTAATGACTAGAAATGATATTTAACTCAAAATAAATTATTTTGAGAATTTAGACTTCGAGAAGTTTGTATTTTTTCAGAAACCTTGAAGGTATAAAAGACAAACATTTTCAAGTGCGGAAATTTTAAAGTTGATTTGATATTTATTTTGGATTATGAGATATAGAATAATAATAATCGAGTTTAAATGAAGAGAAAATATAGTTTATTGCATAAAATATTGATGAAATCTTTAGACTATTTTACTCTGATTTGAACTAGGATAATTATATCGGGACTTGTTGGATTATTTTTATGTGTATTTGAGGTTTAATAGATAAAAGGAGATTATAAAAAGGATATTAAATAGCAGCGTATAATTGCTCTTTGGATAGGAGTTGAGCGGACTAGTACATGAACTACTAGAGATATTTTAGTTGCTTTTTTGCTTTCGAGGTAATTACATATCTCTTAGCGTTGGAAACCTTTCACATATATTATGGTTATATATTTGGTATGTGTTGTCATGTGGTTATATTGGAATGTATATTGAGTTGCTGAGATTGATGTTATGAGATTGTTGTAGTTGTTGTGATTATACTACGAGTGTTGTGTGTGATTGTGTTGCGTGTGGCTGTGGATTGTTTGTTGTTGGTGTGTGTATTCTTTTGCAGGTTGATTTGGGTGAAATGATATATATACATTATTGAGGGAATTGCTTTCGACCGGGAGGATGATGATATGCATATTGAGGGTAGCCCCGATGTTCGGGAGGATTGTGATATGCATATTGAGGTAGTCTCGGTCGGGAGGATTGTGATGTATATATATATATTGGGATAATATGTGTGTATTGGAGGATGAATGTGGATTTGGTGGATGGTGGATGGATGGATGGAGTTTTGATGTTATATATATGTTGTTGGACTAACCATTATTGATTGTGTTATTTTATTTGAATGAATATTTGATTATCGTTGTTGATGGTTTATAAATATGTGTATAGATATTATGTTTTATCTAAATTGTTAGTTGTATTACTTTCAAACCATGGTACCCTACATGGGCGGGCGTTTATGCCTAGGGTTTTAGGAGTTGATTCTTTGAGGTTGCTAGGAGATGCATTGACAGTGCGGATTAAGATTGTAGGTGCGGCGGATGAGTGGCTAGGGAAGTCCTCAGCAGTCCGCTTCTCTATTGTTTCCTCTTATTTATGTTTCTAGAACTTAGGTGTTATATATTGAGGGGTCGTATTTGACATCTTACTACTATAAATGTATTGTGGACGGTATGTTGTGTATTGTTTGGTTGTATTATTCCAAGTTGATGTATGATTATGTTGATGATCTGCGAATTGGGTAGTGTGTTGCTAGTTCACCGCTATGGACAAAAGTATATTGTTATTATTAATGTCAAATGAAGTCATTTTATATTTATTTATCCATCGATTGATGACTTTGGTGTATCTGATTGTTGATGATGCTTAACCTGAGGCGACACAGGGGTGGGTAGATTCTAATTTAGTATAAGAGCCTAGATTTAAGGTCTTTATGATGTCTTTTGTGGTTATGTGCCTACGTTTATAGTTATTTGGGATTTGACAATATTTAGTGCCCAGTAGATTATAATCTCCTTTCTCTTGATAGATCGTAGACTATTGAGGATGCCACCACGTAGGTCTATTCATTTGGGTGCCGTGAGAAGTGCAGCAAGAAGTGCAGTGAGAGGTGCCAGAGGAGGTAGAGGTGTGAGACATGAAGAAAATGAGGGTAACATTGTAGGCAGTGGTGAGCCTAGTGTGGAACAACAAGGTTCTGGGATAAATGTTGATGGAGGTCGAAATTTGTATTGGCTGTCACGTAGCGAGGGAAGTGGAGGCTGAGAGCAAAATATTTGACCGTTTCCTGAAACGGGACCCGCCAAAGTTCGCTAGAGTTGATTCACTATCCGAGGCTGAAACCACCATCACTAGATTTGGAGAGCATATTTGAGCCTATGGGAATTAATGGAGAGTTGAGGACCACATTAGTAGTTTATAGATTACATGGTGGAGCTCGAGATTGGTGGGAAAAATGTACCTGAATCTTTGGTGTGTTGGGCCAGTGGCTGGTGATATGGGATCAATTTGTGGAACTTTTTCGAGAGAGCTTTTTGTCTTAGAGTGCAGCATTAATGGAAGCTTTAGAAGAGAATTGATCCGGCTTAAACAAAGGGAAGCTGAAAAATATAAATGACTATGAGAAAAGATTTAGTGATCTATGTCGTTTACTTCCGAGGAGGTAAATCTTGCTAGCGAGGAGGAGAGGATCGAGGCTTGAGGGGGACGGGATGAATTGAGGAGATCCGCTGACAGTTGTCGCTCGAAATTTTGCAGCACCATGAATTATTGAATGATGCCTTATAGGTAGAGATGGAGTTGGGTGAGAGTAAGTTAGTGGGGATAAAGGAAGACATGATGTTTCTAGGATGGCAAATCAAGTTAGTTCGGGGCGTCCGTTGCGGCGCGTGACAACCCAGTCGGTGCCCACACTTTACTAATTCTCAAATTAGCGATCTTTGCTTTTGTGCCAGGTCTTTTAATTAGGTTGGAGGATCTCGAAAGGGTTATCGAGGGGAAGCGGATTAGCAGTAGGTGTTTCGTTGTGGTAGACCGGGTCATAAAGGCGTGGAATCTTAGATGATAGAGTTGTGGTATGTTATCGATGTCGCCAGGAAGGACACATTGCTACTAATTGTCCCCAGAGGCAAGGTGTTAGTGGAAGTACTAGCACATTTACTCTAGTGCAGCCGAGTAGAGGAGGTTATCAAGGAAGTCGTGGAGGTCGGTTTGGTGGTAGAGGAAACTTCGGGCGTGGAACTGGAAATAGTCAGAGCGGTGTAGGAGCTGGGCATGGTCGGGGTATTTGCGGCTGAGATTCTCTAGAGTAGTGGTGAATTACTCCTAAATTTATGTGGAAATTTAGAAGCAAAAGTTTTGTTTGGTCGGGTGCAACTCGTTCTTTCATATCTCACAAAATTTTCCTGGCATGTTCCGATAACTCAAAATTCTTTCTATGCCACTTTGCCTTTTAATCCCTACGTAGGTAGAATGCATTAAGATTGAGGAGGTACTTAGAAACTGTCTCTTAAGTATTGAAAATCAATATCTGGAGATAGATTTGCTACTGAGATGAATGATTTTGACACTTATTTGGGGATGGATTGGTTAGGGAGACATCGTGTAGTGATAGATTGTCATCTTAAGAGATTGAAATATCTAGTCACAGGAAAATCTAAGATTTTTTTCTAGGTGATAGAAAATTCTTTCCTCTTTGCCTCATTTTTTCTTTAGTTGCCCGTAAGTTTTTAGAGCGGGATGTTGGTTATCTTGCCCATGTCATTGATACGAGAAAGGAGGCTTGAACTACGAAGTGTCCGTATCGTGAGAGATTATGTTGTGTTCCACACGAAGAGTTTCAGGACTTCCTCACAAAGGAGGTCCTAGTTTTCCATAGAATTACTTCACAGTACTACTCCGATTTCTGCTCATACGTCACAGGCCAAACAACTACGAGAGTTGAAAGAGTTGAAGACTCCATTACAAGAGTTGTTAGATAAGGGATTCATTATTAAGTAGTTCTGGCAAGTTGCTCTTGTATTGTTTGTCGAGAAAGAAAGATGGATCTACGAGGGTTGTGCATTGATTATAGGCTATTGAATAAAGTAACAATTAAGAATCGATATCCGTTGCCTACGATTGATGATCTGTTTTATCAATTGAGGGATGCTCATGTATTTTCTAGGATTGACTTGAGGTCATTTTACCATCATTTGAGGATTAGGAGGATGATGTATCGAAGTTGGCATTGAAACAGATATGGTACTACGAGTTTTTAGTGATGGATTTGGGTGGCCGAATGCCCACGGCGTTTATGAACTATATGAATCGAGATTTCCGCTCTTATTTGGATAAATTTGTGGTGAATTGTTTATTGATGATATTTTGATATATTCTAGTAGTGAGGAGAGCATGACACTTGAGAATTGTGTTGGAGACACTTAGGAGAAGCTTGGTGTATCTTTAAATTTTTCAAGTGTGAACTTTGGTTGGGGAAGGTGTAGTTTTGGGTCATGTGATTTTAGGAGATTTTATAAGTGTTGTCTCGAGAAAGTTGGTTGTGATGAATTAGGGCGACCCGCAGGAGTATTCTTTGAAATAAAAGCGTTTTAAGGTAGCGGGATATTATAGGAGATTTATACGGGGATTTCTCGATTATCCCTTGACCATTGACCAAATTAACTAGGAAGGGAGTTCCGTTTGTGCAGGTGAGGAGTGTGAGCAGTTTTTCAATGAAGTTGAAGAAGCCGACTCTTGCCCGAGTATTGACTCTTCCCTCGGAGCAGGTTAGGTATGTCATTTATGGTGATCTTCGTGACATAACCGTTCCGTATAAGTATTTTCTTAATGTGATTTTAGTTGCCGGTTAGTGTTTTGTGGTTAAAGTTAAAATTTTAATGGAATAATATTAATATCGGTTGGGCGATAATATATTTTGAGAATAGAAATGTAATTTGACTTGTGTTCGAATTATGTTGTTAAATAGAGAAGAAAGCGAAATTGCGAACAACGAGACCTAAACTTCACGTAAGGTCCCACCTACCACCCACTAACTTCTTATACTTATCCCAACCTCGACCTCATCAAATCTTTCTTCTTATTTCCACTAGCCAAGGGCCGAACCCCGCTCTCGAACTTCAGCGATTTTTTTTCTTTTAGCAGCAAATCTTGTGGAATCCCAACCGTAATCTAGGTTTCCATCTACCGTTCATCAAAGGTATGAGTTTGATCCTCGATCTCGTTATTTAAGGCTTGAGTTGACCGTTCTTAGTTTGACTTTTGTGTGTTGACTTTAGATCTTGAATTTATTATGGTATAGAAATGTTATCTAAGTATCGTTTAGGGATTAGCGATTTGGTGATTATTGGGGTTAAGTGAATTGTAAGTTGAGGGTTGAGCTTTTTCATTGACTTTTCTTAAATTAACTTTAAATTGTAATATGAGGTTAGAGGACTTTAATATAGTTGTTTAATTGTAAATTATTGGTTTGGATATGGATAGGTAGAATTGGATTGAGAAAGTTTGGGGAAGTTCGTATGGCATTTAGTGTTTGAATTGGAGGTTGTAACTAATGGATTAATTAGTTGTCAATTGATTGCTGGATTGATTAGAATGTGCTTAAAGTGTTATTGTTGGGGTAATAAGGTGATGGTGAATATTGAGATTTTACGAAGTTGGCGATTGGAATGTGAATTCGTTGGAATGTTAGAGTGTATACGGTCTTGGGGATAGGATGATTTAGAGTTGTAGAATTTGAATCCACGAGGCGTGGTATAACGCTTTCGGGGTTTATATAGATGTTAAGGGTTATGCTATGGAATGTGCCTTAATGTATAATTTCTTTGAATTGGAGTTGAGCCTAGATCGCCTGAGAATTTGCTAGAGTTATCATTCTTGCTTTTGGGCTCGAGGTGAGTCACAAATCTCATGATAGAACCTTTCATATATATTATGTTATATATTTTGCATGTGTTATCTTGGGAATTTGTTTGACATACATTGTGTGATTATGATTGATATTATGTGGAATTGTGAATTATGATTCATATTATGAAATAATTGAGATTTTGATTGATATTATGAGATAATTATGATTATGAGTTATATTATGAGATAATTGAGATTATGATTCATGTTATGAGATTATTAATTTATGCACGTGTCTTTGTGTGTACTTGTCTTTGTGTCTTGTGTGTGTGGGCGTGTCTTTGTGTGTGGGGTACGTGTGCATATGTGTTTTGATTGGTTTTATGCAGTATTTACGGAGCGGTGGTGACCCACGAGCCGGGGGAGTTTGGTGTGGTGTGCATATTGTGTGGGTGGCCAGGTGGACCGGGAGGTTTGGTGTGATATGCGCGTTGGGGCTGCCCTCGGTCGGGAGGATGAAGGTGGAGGCCTCGTCACGCGATTATTTGGAGGTGGATTCCTCGTATGTGTATTGTTATTTGGAGGTGGATTCCTCGTATATTGTGATATTTGGGAGGTGGATTCCTCGTTTGATGACTTTGTGTGTTGACACTGTTTCCACTTAAATGAATATGCATTATTTATGGTTATAATCTCATGTGTATAGCGTTATGTAACGTATAAGAGAAATCTATGTGATATGTGGACAGTTATTCATTGTGTGCTTTGGTTAATGTATTAATGCATAGGTTATGTATATATAAGCATGAATATAAGTGATGGAATCGAAGTACGTGGTATTTGTATTCACTATTTGACTCACATTCTCTATGGGCGTTTCATGCCTAGGTCTCTAGGAAGCGATCGTTGAGGTGGGCGAGGATCTGTTTCAGCGAGGCTGCGTGGAGATCATGGAATTGGCGGTGGTGGCGTAGGAAGTACTTAAATCGGTCATTTCTCTTTTGTGGTCGATTTGTATATTTCTAGACTTGTGTATTGTATTTTGGATTTCTTGTATATCATTGGGTTGTATTAGAATTAGTTGTATTACATTTATGCGTATTTTTGTTGGATGTGTTATTGGAACACCACGATGGAATAGAGAGTTTTGTTTTGTTAATGTCAGCCTTGAGTCATATTTATTGTATCCATCGATTGGTGACTACAGTATGCAGGTTGATAATAATCTTAACCTCGGGCGGCCGACTTAGGGGTGGATCGTTACACTTCACATCGAGGGGTTGGGATGTGTACTAATGCGACATGGTAGGCAATATCATATGCGTCGCGGCAGGTTGAAAATTCATGAGAAAAATTATCCAAATCGCGTGATTTGGAGTGCATTTGGTGTGTGTTTGTACTTAAGATTTGGAGGTACGACTTGTATGAATTAATGACGTGTCAGTTTTCTTGATCACAAGAGTTTAAAAGTACACACTGCATAAAGAGATTTAAATCTGAGGCAACGAAGGTGGATGGAGTTTATTAGCGATTATGATGTTTCCATTGAGTATCATCCTGGAAAGGCGAATGTGGTAGCTGATGCATTAAGTCATAAGGGAAAGGTTAAGGAGCCATTGCATGAAATGAAACAACTTGGTGTTAATTTTGGAATAGGAGTTGATGGCGGTTTGTTGGGGCAAATAAGAGTTAGACCGGTTCTTCTGGATCGAATACTCTAGTGGCAACAGAAAGAGGAGAAGTTGCGAAAGATAATTGAAGAAGTAAAAGTAGATGGATTTTGTGGTGATAGATAAAGGGAGCCCTTACAATGCATGGTAGAATATTCGTGCACTACCGAGAGTTAAAAGGAGATTTTGGATAAAGCTCCTGATGCTCCATATAATATGCATCTGGTAGTACAAAGATGTATCGAGATTTAAGAAACAATCTTTGGTGGCCTAAGAGGAAAAAAAGATAAATTGCAGTTTTTATCTAAATGTCGACTTCCAAACAAGTGAAGATTGAACACGGGCGTCAGCGGGGTTGTTCTGACCGGCTACTATTCAGTGGACTTGGGAACATATTTGATGGATTTTCTTTTAGGACTCGAGCGTTGAGAAAGAATGATGAAATTTGGGTGATCTTTGGATGGAAACTGTCGAAGTCGTCATTTCTTACGATTAAGTCGAGAGAAAGGAAAAAGTGTTACAAAATAGAGGAAGCTACGTGGGAGCGAGAGGAGGATGTTAGAAATCGCTATCCGCATCTTTTTGAAATATAAGGTTAGTTGTTAGAAATCGCTATCCAGCGTCTTTCGAATGAGGAGGATGTTAGAAATAAAACTTTCACTGCCGTACTTTACAGGCAGAACAATGGGGATCTTGGGTAAGAAGAGCTTGCACAGCCAGAGTTTATAGATGACAAGAGGGCTATTAGAGGTTGTGTTTCTTGGGAACGTGGTATACGTCGTACTTTCAGATAAGACACGTAAACGCTTGAGAATCTAAGACATCAAATAAGTTAGTCGTCTCGAGGTAATTCTTGGGGCTGGTATAACGAGAAACATTGTCTAGAAAAGAGGTAAAGTTATAAAACCCACTACGAACTCTAGACCTACCCTATGTAGCCCTACCGATCCGTATGCTAGAAAAGCACGGTCAAGTATTGTATGGCTCGGCTTTGTCATGTCTGGCTCCGCTCGTCAGGCAAGTAGCTTTCTAAGTCACAGCCTGAAATGAAGGTTGAACGAGCATCGCTGGGGATAAACTTTGCCGCACCCTTACCATGATATCGCCCCGTCAAAGGACGTTTGGCGTATTTGGTAATTTGCGTTACGGGCGCTGTAAATAAGCCCCGTCAATCAAAGTGGTAGTGAAGCAGGGGAAACATTCTTGGGCGAAGGTTATCGAGCGATATACGAGACAGAAAGCTCATGTAAATCTGACAAGGACGAGGTAGATAGATAACCCTGATTCTTTGGCGTGATCTTGGCCGTCTTGAGCCATTTGACACGGATGAAACCCCAGTCAGCGGAAAGAACAAATACATATAATGACAAGACAAGAAAGGCTGCCTTGAGTAAACCTCTTCCCTCCCAAGCAGTATCAACCTCCAAGATTTCGAGCGGATATCTCTCACTAGAATCCCAAAGAATGATCTTTGAAGAGTAGTTGGTCCATGTGAATGGCTTGGTCTGAGGAGAAAGATGTAATATAAATCACAGTAGTACAAAGATGTATATCGAGATTTAAGAACAATCTTTTGGTGGCCTAAGGAAATGATAAATTTCGAGTTTTTATCTAAATGTCGACTTCCCAGCGAAGTGAAGATTGAACCTGTGAGGCATCCGGCGGGGTTGTTGACCGCCACATTCAGTGGACTTGGGAGCATATTTCGATGGATTTGTTTCGGACTTCCGAGAGCGTTGAAAAAGAATGATAGAATTTGGGTGATGGTGGATAGGCTGTCGAAGTCGTCTACCGTTTCTTTAGAGATTAGTCGAAAGGAAAAGTGTTACAAAATAGAGGAAGGCTACGTGGGAGTGAAGGAGGATGTTAGAAATCGCTATCTGCATCTTTTTGAAATATAAGGTTAGTTGGTAGAAATCGCTATCCGCATCTTTCGAATAGAGGAGGATGTTAGAAATTGCTTTCCCTTTGCCATGCTTTCTAGACGAACAATGGGGATCTTCAGGTAAGAAGAACACAACGAGTTTTATAGATGTGAGAGGGCTATTGAGGTTGTGTCTGCTTGGGAGCAGTATTTGTCATCTCAAGATAAGACACATAAACGCTAGAATCTAAGACCCGTAAATAGGATTGTCATCTACCGAGTAATTCTTGAGGCACAGTGCGAAACCAGTATGCAGAAAAGAGGTAAGGATTATAAGGCTCATTTCTGAACTGGAGCACATACATGGCGCGCCTACCCAGTCCGTGCTAGAAAAGCAGTCGAGAGTATTGTAACAAAGCTTTGTCATCGAAGAAATGCGAACTCCCATTTCACGTCGAAGCGAAGTAGCTTTACAAGTCACAGCACGAATGAAGGGTTGAGCAGCGTCAGCAGGGGATAAACTTTGCCACTTACCGCACGTGATATCTCGCCTCAAAGGACCGTTTGGCATGTTAGTAGCTGCATTCTGGGCATGTAAATAAGCCCCCATCCAACCAAAGAGGTAGTGAACAGGGAAGCATTCTTGGCGAAGGTTATCAGAAGCGATATACGAGACAAGCTCACAATAATCTGAAGCAAGGACGAGGTAGATAGATAACCCTCAATCCTTTGGCCATGATACTAGCCATCTTGAACACACTGGCACAGATGAAACCCAAAGGGTCAACGGAAAGAACAAAGACATATAGCCAACGAAGGCAAGCTGCGCGGTAAACCTCTTCCTCCCAAGCCGGTATCGACACTCCAAGATTTCGAGCAGATTATCTACTAGAATCTCGAGAATGATCTTGAAGAGTAGTTGGTCCATGTGGACAAGCAGTCTGCGAGGAGGAAAAGATGTAATATAAATCTGTTGATGCAAAGATGTATCGAGATTTAAGAACAATCTTTGGTGGCTAAGAGGAAATCGAGTTTTATCTAAATGTCGACTTCCAACAAGTGAAAGATTGAAGCAACGAGCGTCCAGCTGAGTTGTTCTGACCCTTTCCTATTCAGTGGACTTGGGAACATATTTGATGGATTTTGTTTCGGACTTCGAGAGCGTTGAAAGAATGATGGAATTTGGGTGATGGTGGATAGGCGCAAAGTCGTCTCATTTCTTACCGATTGAAATTCGAAGGAAAAAGTGTTCTGAAAATAGAGGAAGCTACGTAGAATTGAGAGGAGGATGTTAGAAATCGCTATGCGCATCTTTTTTTGAAATATAAGGTTAGTTGGTAAAAGAAATCGGCCTCCGCGTCTTTCGAATAGAGGATGTTAGAATTGCTTTCCACTTTTGCATTAGCTACAGGCAGACAATGGGGATCTTGGTGGAAGAACTTTGTAAGTTTTATAGATGTGAGAGGGCTATTCGGGGTTGTGTCTCTTGGGAGCATTGTATTTGTCTGTCATGCTCAAGATAAGACACATAAGCGCTTGAATCACAAGACCGTAAATAAGTTAGTCATCTCTCAGTAATGTTCTTGAGGGCTGATACTTGAAACCCAAGCTTGTCTAGAAAAGAGGTAGGATTATAAGGCTCAGCTACGAATAGACTGCCACATGGCCGCCTACCGATCCGTATGCTAAGAAAAGCCGCGATTAGTATTGCTGTAAGCTCAACTTTGTCGCCAGAAAAATGCAGCTCCCATTTCGATCAAAAGGCCAGTAGCTTTAAGTCACGGCACAAATGAAGGGTTGAGCAGGCATCCTTGGGGATAAACTTTGCCACTACCACTACCGTGATATCTCGCCATGAAAGGACCGTTTATGTTGGTAGGCTGCGTGCAGGCATGTAAATAGCCTCAATCCAAAGTGGTAGTGAGCAGGGAAACATTCTTGGCGTGAAGGTTATCGGCGATACTCGAGGCAAGCTCACGTAAATGCGAAGCAAGGACCCGAGTAGATAGATAACCTGATCCTTTTGGCGCAATCTTAGCCATGCTTGAACACCTTGCTTGCAGATGAAACCCCAAGGGTCACGGAAAGAACAAATACATATGTATGAGACAGAAAGGCTGCGCGTAAACCTCTTCCTCTAAACCGATGTCGGCCTCGAGATTTGAGCGGATATCTCTAGAATCCCAAGAATGATCTTTGAAGAGTAGTTGGTCCATGTGGACAAGCTTGAATCACGGGAAAGCTATCTTCGCTTGAGCTCACAGTCGGCCGCCTCGCAGCCTACATAGGATCGAAGCGAATGACTCGAAGACTATCCATTCGAGATACAAGCACGGCTCATCGGGAGAATGAGAGACGGCGTGGCGAATCAGGCTACAAGGCCGGGGAGGCGAACGCTCGCTATCCAAAGTCGGAGACAAAGCTTCAGCGGTGGTCGTGTGCGGCTTCATCAAATAAGCAACGGCCGATCACGGAGACCCAGAACCAGCGAAGTCCATAGGATATAAACCAACTCTCACGATGAATAATAAAGTATTGGGTGTACGGACACCGGCTCTATAAAATACCTTGAGAAAAGCATCGAGCGATCATAGAAAGCACAAAGCAGGCCCTCGGCTACATGAAGACAATGAAACGCAATCAGAATGCAGCTGCAGCGATTAGATACGTCTTCTTCCTATTCCCAATAACCCGGGATATACTCAAAATTACCACAGATGCTCAAAGAACCCTTCCATTGCATAAGATATCAAGTTATCGAGTAAAAGAATAAAGAAAAAGAAGATCCGCTTAGCACCTTGGGATCAGGTGCCTTTATAGAGAGAGAAGATGGTGAATGTTGATTCTTCAATCACTTCATGCTTAAATAGAAACCTCATGGGCCTCTCACCTTAAAAGCCCAAGGTTGATGTCTTAATGGACAAGTAAAGTCCTTATCTAGCAAATCATGGCAAGCGAAAGCTCCGCATGCGAATAGTTCGAAAATTGCTGTAAAGAAATTAGAAATGGGATGTTCAAAATTTTCACGTGAAAATTTATCCAGTATTTCGAATTCGATTAAATAAGCAAGTTAGATTCAGAAAATTAGAAATGCAAAAATAGAGTTTAATCTTGAATAAAATTCGAAAATCAAATTAATTAATTCTAAAACCCACATGGGTCAAGAATAATTAGTTTAAATTTTTGGCATGACTTAAATTCATGTTAAACTGCAAATATTGATTTTGTTAAATCCACGAGGATTCAAATTAATATAAATACAATATATCCAAATAGGAATTAATTTTAGATAATTGAATTCCAAAATCACGATGGGTGGCTTATAGGTATTTTAAATATCTAACATGACTTAAATTTATGTTAAAAATGCAAATATTGATTCCGTTAAATCCACGAGGATTCGGATTGATATAAATGCAACAAACCTAGAGTCCTAACATATAACGTATTTATGTTAGTAGTAAGACTCTAGAAAATTTAATTCTCATTAAATCCTTATGGATCGAGAATTAAATGGGATCTTAACATGTATTAAATTCATGTTAATACTAAATACGAATAATTTAATTCTCTGGTTGAAATTAAATGGGATCAACAAGGTTGATATTAAATCTCATAAATTAAGTCTTCATTAAGTCGATTTTCGGACCGAAGACTTAATTAAGGATAAATGACATCTGAGAATTATCGCAATAAATCCTAAAATAAGTCAGCCATCCTCTGAGTCACTCGAATGACCGGGGGATTATTTAGAGTTGTGATCATATGAGTCAGCGATAAGTCCCCTTGAACAAGTGATCATCCTCGAAGTCTCGGATGACATGAATGGTGACTGAGATCATAGTTGACGCCCAAATATGGCTAACGATAAGTCGAAATTCGGTTGTCGCAAAGTACGGACCTCTGCGGAGGAGAAGTGTTAACTAGGACGAGGTGTGTACTAAATTCACATCAGCCAGGCCCGGCGTGCGGTGTTCATCGATAAATCAAAAAGCGAAACCGGATGGAGTTATAAAGAAAGCGTGCGTCTTTAATAAAATGTGAAAGCGGCGAATCGCTGACGCTTGATGGAAAATCGAAATTTGTGTGACTCGAACTGACACTACTACGTATGTACCTGTTCGAGGGGCCAAATGCGCTTGAGCATCGAAAATTTATTAAATTAATAATCGAGCCACTAAAAAATGTCACTTGGTTGATTAGCATTCTCGATTAAACCCTATATTCAAATCAAACCCTCGATCGAATTAGGGTTCTCGAGAATTAAGCCTCTAGAATGGTGGTAGAAAATAAAGGATTTTTACATTAATTAACTTGATTTAAACTGAAATAGGGTTCGAAAAAAAAATATCCCCGATTAAATGTCAATTAAAATTGAGATTCGAAAAATCCCCAATTTTATTGATTAAAATCAGCTATAGGGCACAAAATGAACAATCTGGAAGCCACGTGGCTCAAAATGAAAGTTCTAGAAAGAACGAGGTTTAAGCAGACTCGAGATAGTTGGGGTTAGGTAAAAGCTCAAAGTCACAAAGGACCCACTAAAATAGGCCCTATTCACGGTTCCTTGGTGTCCAGAATCCTACTTTTGATCAACGGTCTAGATGCGCACAAAATTTGACGGTTAAGATTGACCACGAAAGCAGTCCAACCAATCAAAGAAAGTATTTGAAGTTTGGGGCACATATAAACCTCTTCATTTCGAAATAATTTATTCGAAACAATCAAAAATAGTGAGAAAATATAGAGAAAAAATCATGAGATTTCTCTAAGTTAAAAGTTTTTAAACCGCCCGACCAAAACACCACGTGGTGGTGGAAAACACCACCTCAATTGGTCAAAATAGAAGCGCTGAAATAAAGGTTCTGTACCATGTGATAATTCTTGATTTGAAACAAAATCCGATGAATCGGCATGCTTTCTGAGAAAGTTTGAATATTCGAGATTAAGCTTCGTAACCTCTACGATTGTCAAATCTTGAATGAACACCTAATAGATCTCAGTAGTAATCATCAAGTTCCGGATATAGGAATAAACTTGCGTTAGGTCCACATAGGCTGGGTACTAGGCGGCTAAAATGGGCCGGAGATCGAGTCAGACTCTGGTCAGTTCAGCCTTGTGACGGGGAATACACTACTAAAACCACACTCGGGACCATATCCAAGTCTAGACCAAATGCCGGTCCATCGAGACCGGGACACGTATACAGAGCATGTCAAACATATCAGAGACAAGTGGCGAGTTCAAATCGAAATTTGAACTTCATGCAGCTCTATCGAGCTCGAGTCAAACAACGAGTAAACATCTCACCAAATTATCGGTAAAAGCTTAGGGACTCATAGTTTGAATGATCGATCTGTTCGATACGATAAAACTGTACTGAGAAATTTTACTACAGTGGGTTTTTATTTTGTAAACTTATAAATAATAAAAATTCTTCTTTGTATTACAATTATATGTCTAAACTCATAAAATATGTGTTCTTATTTTAATTTAATCTTGAATCAACAATTTTTTTATTTGGTTGAGTTAATTATCGATTTGGTCCCAGATAATGGGAAAAAGTTATACTTTAGTCCCAAAAGATACATTATTGCAAATTAGTCCCCAAATAAAAATTGCGCAAGTATTGCAGTATGGTTCCCGAAAGTGACAAATATTGCACACGATCATATTCTTTCGGGGACCATACTACAATATACACTTATATCACTTTTAGATACTAATCTGTAACAATGTAACTATCTAGGACTAAAGAGCAAATTTTCTACGTACACTATCTGGCCCCGAATGAGCAATTATAAAACTTATTTTGTTGACTAACACATTTCAATGTATTCCAAATAGCTACTATATAGGGAATACACGAAATCATTGAATATTAGATCAATTATATGAGTTTTTCATCTGTCAGAGTTAACATGGGAGATTTTCAATCAAAGGATTTCTACTAGCCAATATAATAGCTAAAAATATTTTATTATTTATGTGTATCTGAATCAATAAGATTTATCAAATGATTGAGGTCAGTATCAGTCTATTCTTTCTCTAGCGGATTCTTGTGCTTGAGATGTTGAGAACTTTGGATTTGATGTACTCCTGGACTTGATTTGATTTAGGTGCCTAGAATGAGGCTGGTTATGCACGGATGGGTATGTTATCTTGGTCTTTAAACTTAAGTCATGAGACTTAGACTTGATTTGGCTATGTGCAAGTAGAGTCCGCTTAGCGACTTGATGCGTACATCCCAGGCGAGTTCAGATGCTATCTTGGTAGATATGTTTATTCTTTGTCGAGAGGATAGCGCGAACTACTCCGTATTTGGCGGGTAGGCGAGGCCATGAGCATATTGCATGCGGATTTCTTACGGGGAGCCTTTGTAGGCAATCACCGTAGTGATTTGATTTGAGATCTGGTGTCAGTTAAGCCGATTTTTTGGATATTGTTCTTAGAAATTCTGCATTTATGCGGTAATTCCTTTATTCACGATACTAGGAACCTATTTTGAAAGTGATAAGGTTGAATATTTTGTGTTTCTTTCTCCGTTCTTCAATTTGGCGCCCTATTTAGGCATTCAGGTTGAAGATTTGAATGTTTTTAATTGGTTATATGGTGGTTTCACGAAAAGAAACAAACGTCAGGGCGTTTTACATGAAGAAATACTGCGAGTTGTTTTTATACTAAATTCTCTCGAGGGATTTTGTTGTATTTTTTTGGTTGTGGAGATTGTTATTTTCGTTTATAGGGGGTTATATAGGTTGTCGGGCTTTCTTGGTTGGTTGATCGGCGATCGCGTAGTTCACGATCTTAACCTTTGATTTTGGCTGAAGATGCGGACCGTCGATTTTATGGAAATTACTTTGCTCCCAAGCAAAGCATGTGGGGCGCCTATTTTGAAGAAAAGGGAAGATCCGGATCCTTCTCTATGTCAAACACATTTTCATATTAACCCCAACTCTTTTGGAGTTTTCGTTTTAACCCCATTCTTTCTAGAGTCTTTATTTTGAGCCACGAAGCTTCTGGAACTTCCATTTTAGGCCAAAATAGCCAAAATTAATGTAATAAATTGGGGATTTTCGAGCCCTAGCTTTAATTGACATTTAATTCGGGGCTATTTTCTCGGGAACCCTTGTTTGAGTTAAAATTTAGGATTAGTTAATATAAAAATCCTAATTTTGACTTCAATTAATTTCAGGGGCTTAATTCTCGAAAACCCTTATGGTTTTACACGTGTTCGATTTTGATTAGAATTTAAATCGAATCCTAATTGTCACGTGTTACTCGTGTGATCGATTCATCAATTATAATAAATCGATTTTAATTAAAATTAATTAATAAATTTTGACTGTCTACAGTACCTTGGAAAATTCTTTCAACATAGGAGGTAAGGAGACTAATGAGCTGATGTGTTATTGTGGCATAAACTTTCCAAACAACAACTTCATGGAAACATAAAAAATTAATTCGAAGACTGAAGTGATGTATTAAATAATTGGGACTAAAGAGTAAACTAATAGAAATTGCTTTCTTCATTCCAAATTGTTTGACCACTTTAATTTTAGACAAAATTTTAAAAAAATTTAAATTTCTCTCACATTACTCCTTTTTTCCTCCATAAATTTAAATTAAAATGAAATCAATTTTGAAATTTCCATTTTAGAAAAAATGGACATATAATTTAAAATGAAGGGAGTATCAATGATTAAATTGCAACTTGATTATATTTTTGAGGACTAATTTACAATGTTATATTTGTTGTTCAGGACATCTACGCATTTATTGGCGTGTGTTTTGCACTTACCACATTTTCCTTCACGTTAACATATCCGACGATTTAGGATTTAATGTGTGATGTATTGACAAATTTATGAACTGATGTATAAATAAAAATGATCACATGTCAAATCGTAACCGAATCACACATTAGAACTAAATGGACAATCACCCCTCAACAAATTAATCAAGAAGATTCCTTAAGGAAGGCGATTAGCATTGGAGTAGTAGATAAATTGATTGGATGTATGTTGGCACTTACTACCGAATTTTTCACCTTAGTTGCACAATATACTATACATATACGGAGTACTTAATAATGTAAAGAATATGCAATATTGAGTGAGACACTCATTTGATTTTAATTAGAGAGAATAAAATTTTGCTACCAAGGAAAGAATATCTAAGTTCCAATTCTACGACTCTAAATTAAGGAACACAGCCCACAAAGTTTAAAAGTAAGCAAAAGAATGATAAAGAGAGCTTAAGAAATGGGAATCTTCTTCTGCTACTATGCCAACTTTAGTGAAGTGGGTAATAAGGTATCAACATTGTCAAAATTATATAAAATACTTTCACTGAACCTCATGAAAATTCGGATCTGGGTCAGGATCCACATGCATGGTCCAACTTCTTTAATTTCACAAAAGAAAAAACATAGTAAAACAACTGCATAGTTCTTCTAGTTCTTTTTTCTTTTCTTTTATAGTGATTAATAGTTCATGGAATGTAGTAAACAAAGTTTTAGTTCATTAAATTAAATAAATTAATGTAACCAATGTTTAATTTATTTTTTATCCTTTTCTTGAAAATAACAAAAGGCCAAATTATTTCTATGCTTTTGAGAATCCTCAAGCAGGTGTGCTTTGTGAAAAAATAATTAAATCTGAGTGGAACATTTCTTAAAGCTTTATAAACTTCTAGCTTGGTGTAGTATGTAAAAAGAAGATGCTAAAAGACCCCCATTTGACAAGTAATAGCCCACAAATCCCCTCGAACCTCATCGATAATTTCAAGGACATATATGATATACATGGTTAAATGAATTGAAGGATCTAAGCTAGGGTGGATATTTGCATTGAAAGAGTTGTTAAAATCTTAATTATTAATTTTAGTGAGTAACGATATATTATCATAACTAGAGTACGTACATAGTAGAGTAGCAAGAAAATTATTATAGGACGACGAAATTACTCTACTTATTGAAAAAGATTCACGCTCGTGATTATCAGATTATCTAATCAATAAGTCTAATATATACAAGTTGAAAATGCTCTAATGACAACAATTGCTTGTCAATTGCATAGAAGTTCAATAGATAATAGGATATTAGGATTAGTAACAAGAGGTGATTAACATGCAAAAACAAAAGTTGAAACAATAAAGTGAGACTGCATCAAAATTCCATTGGCAGAGAAAACTCAGAAAGTATATAACTACTGATAAGAATGAAGTTTGTTTTTACAAATGTACTAGTAATAGTAATAATGAAAATGATTGATAATGTATTTATGACTATGTTAATTAATAAAATCGTGATATGCATTTCATTTGTTTTTTTTTACTGTCATCTCGACTTTACACACAACTATTAATGTTAGTAGCTAAATCACAAGTATCAAAAATATGTAACGCCAATTAATCGAAACTATATTATTTGGCTTACAATGTTTCTTTAATTTAAAAAATAAATAAAATATATCGAAAAATATAAAGTTTTAATTTATTACGATAAAAAATCTATTACAATAATAAATAAAAAATTATTCTAAACGACAATTAAAAAAATTAAAAGTTAAATATCATAATATTAAAATATCATCATATAAAATGTAACCACAATGATATATACTATAAATGAATAAGATGGAATTGGTTGGTCACTTTCTACAATCAGTCTTCTCGTACAAGACTCCAACCCACACCTTTTCTGCAGATTCTCCTCTCTATCTTCTTTTCTTTTTCTTTCTTTCTTTATAATCTCCCTTCCTCTCTCTTCATGTAATTCTGTACCAAAATTACTGTTACAACCTTGCATGGCAGAGATTCTCCAACTGACACGTCTTATAATATTCCCTCATATATTCCTTTTGAATATCCCTTTTGTCTCCAATAAATATATGGAGAATATTCTCTTCTAGCTATTATCATCAATTGGGTAGTGCTCAAAAATCTTCATTTCGAAACATAATATACTGTGCTCACTAATATTCAATAGTTTTGGAGTTTAAATTCCTTGAATTGATATATGAATCCCATTCATTCTTGGTTGCTGGTCAATGCTGTCTCAAAATGAATGGTATGTTATACGAATTCCAACGTTGTCCACTTGTGACACTTGTCCATAATATTTTAAGCTGAATTGTTTAGTAATTACTACTAAATGACTTATTATTAGTTTAATTTTTTGCCTAAAGGATTTAATAGTTAATCCCAGTTCATTGGGTTGATACAAAATTTAAAATTGGGTATACATAAACTTTAATTTAGTACATCTTAGATAGTATTTATTAGGTAGTATTATTAGATACATACTCCTAGCTAGTTGAAACATTATTAGGTAGTATTAATCAAATTCTAATGAGTGACAAATAATACTATCTTACATAAAGGGGAAAATGCTAATCTTTATGAAAAGCAGTATGTAAAGTATTGAGTCCTGTATCGAAAGATTTCTAAAAAACAAACGAATTTGAATTAATAAGGTTATGTGCACTTTGTCTATCATCAATTTGCTTTTTGGTGATTGAATCTTGCTTAACTTCTTAACATGATAATAAAGCCGACCAAGAGGTGACTTCACGTAACCCCGCCAATTCATATATATCTGTATCGAAGTTACACGATAAGTGCTGCAGTTATTCCACATCGAAAGATAACTAAATTACAAACTAATTATAAAGTTTTAAGATTCTCTGCCATTCCTCCCATCACCAATCGGATGGCAGTGTATTTAACATCACGACTCTAAACATAGTTATTATACCACGAGTATTTTTTTAGAGGCTTACAAATTGGTGGTTACAATGTGCAAACTCCAATCTTGCCCATTAGATCATCCTTTTTTACCCGGCCAAGATCGAAAGTGAGGTGATTTTGGTTAACGTGCACATTTTCCAAAATTTGGAAAAATTTGCCCACTCAATCTGCTACACGCCGCCCCCATAATTAATGGTTGATCATTATTTTTTCTTTATTTATTGCCTCAATTTTCTCCATTTCGGTTTTTTCCCTTTTTTTGAATTTTTTTTCCTTCCTTTTAGATTAGAATTTTATACTTAGATGAATCTTAATAAAATTTTCAAACATTCAAAATAGTTTTCTTCTAATTATTCATCATCATGGATTGAAAAAACTCAAATCTTGATATAATTGGAGAAACTTCTTCTTCAAATTCGCTAAAATGTATTAGTGGTTATAATTTTTTATATTCATCATCATGTTGAATTTATTATGTTTATTGTAGTTTTGTCTAACAAGGATGAAGATGCTTATGATTGTTCGAATTCTATTAAATCTAGTTAGTTTGATTTTTTTGTTTCAAACTTTATTGTTTTTAATTCTTTTTCATGTTTTTTCGTATATCTAATTTTGTATATTGTTTGTGTAGTGCTTTACTCAACTAATCAAATATCCAATTCTAGAAACTCTCCCGCATCAGGTAACTTTTATCATTTTTATATAATTATTTGGTATTATTTCTGTCTGAGGGATAATGATGTAGAATATATGAATTTTGTTTATGTAATCTGTCTGTAATACCACGGTAGAGTATTCCATGGTATTACCTTACATGATAATTCCACTCAAGATCAGTATGGTATTCGATTGACATGAATGTCGCTAGCTTATGTCGAAGTTCTATTTTATTATTGTAGGTTTTCCTTACAAACCCGATATAATGTTTCCTCTAGAAGTCTGGGTGTTTTGTCGACAACCACTAAGCATTTCAATTTTATTCAACTTATGCCCATCCTGTTTTGGCATACTATTTGCCGGTAATGTCAAAAAATGGGTGGTCCGACGTCGACTACATTCATTACGCCTATATGGAACGAAAAGAAAAGCGTGATGATTTATCAAAAAGGTATCAAGCGCGAGCCTAGTCATAATAGAGCATCTACAAGGACTTATCAGAGCAAACACGACTTCAAACGATCGGGGACAGGTTGTTATTACAGAGTCGACCCACATTCACAACCACGGTCTCGCTGGGATGGACAAAGTTCACCTTAACGAAAGTATAGACGTGATAGTTCTCGAAGATAAAGCATGATTGATGTCCACGTAACATGAATATTAATGAGGTCCATACTGATGCTGCTAGCATGACACCAATCTTGGCGGAGACGATATAGGTTTTACTCGAAAGTGATTCAGGGAATTAAGTAAGCTCGCAGCTCGCACGGAGACGCTTTCCTCGAGACGCGTCGTTAAGCATACAAATGGTCAGATCAAGTCGTCGCTGGCTCCTGATTTTCTGCACGACATCGGTGATTGACGAGAACGTCAGACAAGACTATTTCTTAGGATGGATGCTATTTATTATATCCATTATTCAACTTTGGTAGATTTTGTTTAGTTTCTCGATAATACTACTTACGTGATGAAATTTACATCATAGGCCATTAGATAACTGGCAATACCAATGGGTCATGGCCTCGTGATATTTTTCCGGTGAATTTCATGCTTGTGTTCCTAGCACATTGTTCAAAATGCCGTAAAGCTGTCAAGTGCTTTAGTCGAACACTCCATTTCTTGATTTTCTAAATCATTTAATTATATATGTCGATTCGTAGTCCAAATTTGAGTTCGAAAGTAAATAATGCTCAATACTATTGCTTTTGATGGTTCCGCTTTCTTCATATACAACTTTCGAAGCAATGATCTTCTACATAGTGAAGCGATGTATTCACAAATGTGCAAACAACTACCTGGCCAGCCGAGCAACTTAACGTATTTGCCCGCTATTACCATAAACGTAAACCGCTGCATGTACGTGTCCTCAACTATTATGCAACTTCCGTGCATTTCTTGATGATTTTCCTTTAACGAGCACAATAAAATTCTGCATATGCGTAACACACAATTCCTCGCGAACAACTTCCCCGAATTCCAACATGATTATTTTAAACCGATGACGAGATAATGACGGCGTAATAATGCTTTGATGTCTTTTTGATATTTTTTCAACACGGATCAATCTTATTCTATATGTTATTTACTACATTTTTTTCTTGTGAACAACCTCGTGAGACATTTGACGTGGTTAATATACGGTTTCTGGGCCATGAGGTACGATAATTATTTTTATGTTATACTAATACACACAGCGACCATTTGCATTTATCTTTTTATAAGGATTCAATCGTATTTATCAATAATCAGAAAACCACGCGGATTTTACGATTCCTATAAATTGATTCTTGTTCTACTTTTAGGAAAACAAAATGGTGCTGGTAAGACTTTATTTGCGTTATAGTCAATTTGGAGATGGATAGAGTCTTATATAAAAATGTTCTTCTCATTTTTTTTGAGAATCACCGGGGTTGACGCACGCTGCTTAACGGCGATGATATCGTACATTTGGCAACAATGAGTTTTTATGCAGACTGCTCCAAATGAGTTTATTGTGCCGACAAGTAATGAAGTTTTGCTAAAGCTTACTTACAAATACCAAATATTGTCAAAGTTAAGTTAAATCTGCTCACACACACGGCCGCTATATTCGCCTTTGTAACAACACTGCTAGTCTCGCACACACGCCTATGCTATAATCAAGAAGCCTATTCGGAATTCATGCGATATTGGTATAAAGGTTATTTTTATTTCCCTCAATGGTCTAATCCCACTCAAGATGTCTAATCCCACTCAGTGGTCTTACATGGTATTACTTGCGAAACTACTAATACCACGGTCTACCATCTTTCGTATTATTTGTCTAATGTATAATATCAGTATGTTATACATGAAAGTGTTGTGTTAACACGCTTAATTTCTTTTTTGAAGGGCCAAGGCAAATGGATAAGACATAATCAGAAGTTCAAGTGTCAACCACATCGCGGGCTAAGTGTTCATCCGCCTGCACGGAAAGAAATATCTATACTAATTTTATAAAACTCTTTTTCTTAACTTGTCGCCTTATTTTTTGTTGCATTTTGTATATTTTTTCTAGACTCGAGAGTAGTTAGACACATGTCTTTTGAACTTTAAGAAGTCGTATGGACGTGAGGGAGCAAAGTCGACGATGTCCCCACCTCGAACTAGACATTTAAAATGGAAACAACAACTTAAGCGCGAGATGGCTCTTCAGCGTAAAGATTCTACTCAACATGATAATTAATTTATCATTTTATGTTTTGTTTTCTAATTCGACGTTGTCATATGTAGTTTGCGCTCCATTCAATACCAAATTAAGGCTGTATGATTTAGCGTTTCGATTACCTTTTAAAATTACTTGATTTGTACTATTCCACGTCTTAGTGGTATATTAAAATCATGGTGATCTTTACAATATCACAGATACTTTATCTCGTAATATTATTATTATTTATTTTTCTAGTACGAGACTTTTTTTTTTTTATTTTATGATGTTATAATTGCTGAGTTATATTGTGTATTAATACAGTTAATGAATACCAATATATACCTTCACATTGATTCCAAAATCATCAACCAAAAAACAATATCATATGAAAAAGAAAAATGATCTAAAAATCATATCTGACAACTCTAATTCATTTCTAACAACTACATTTCATTCATCTAATCTATTTTTTCACTCGATCTTTTTTGTTCAGAAAATATTCCATTTCTTCTATCATATGAAGGACTTTTACCGTTCAATTTTATTCTTTAAAATTACTTGATTTGTACTATTCTCTATTCTATGTCTTAGTGTGGTATATTAAGATCATGGTGATCTTTTAAAATAGATCAGGTATACTTTATCTCGATTATATTATTATTTATTTTTCCAGTACGAGGCTTTTTATTTATCAGAAGTAATGAGACATTTACTAAAATATAGTACGGTATTAATACATAGTTAATGAATACCGATACATACCTCCTCCTGGGATGCCAAAATCATCAACCAAAAAACAGTATCATATCATAAAGAAAAAGTATCTAAAAATCATGTCTAACAACTACAATTTATTTCTAACAACTACAATTCATTCATCTAATCTATTTTTTCACCCGAGCTTTTTGTTCTAAAATATTCCCTTTCTGACTGCCTCATGATGTTCCTTTACCATTCCGGATACATGACCTCGAACTGTATTTTGATGAATCAAGCACGTATCATGAGTCAGTTGACGCGAATTATGTGTCTTTTTTGACCTCATGATGTTGGTTTTATATTTGGGACAACCAACAAACGTAAAACCATTTCATGTGCGCAACCATTCTTCCATATGTCATAACAAAAGCCCCACAGTGCGCTTATCATGTTTGCTGCTGCACTCTTCGCTACATTTACTCAAGTGAATTGATCCCAAGAATATGGACATGCCTTTCCCACCTCGCGGTATTTTCCCATAATGAAACATATTTCTTCCTCACTCAAAGTATTTCCGACGACGGTGTAACCATTCGCGCCCATTCTGATATCCTTGTATAACCACTTAGACTTGTCAAGCACTCGTACTTTTTATCTTCTAAGTTTATCACAAAAGTTATATTATAGTGCTCGGGTGTTTATTAAGTGGATTAGTACTCGAAATGAAGCACAAAATGCCTATTACATCTCAGAACTCTATGTTAATAATTTGGAACTTATATATTCAAAGAAGCCTGACAACTAAATCGAGTCAGCTTAGATTGATTAATATACCGTGTCTGTCATGTAACTAATTAACATATAACATATTGAACTTACATATTCCAAGCTTCCTCGAGCATCCATATTTTGCCAATCCACATATTTGAAATAGCTTACTTAGCAAATGCATGTTCGCTTCACGCATCTACTCCCGGTATCAATGTGAATCCTCATATCTACACCACGTAATTTCAATGCAGATTCGGGTATCATTGCATCCAAACCATTTTAATTACGAAATTACAATAATTCAATATTCATGATCTATAGTAAATTTTCTAAAATAGTACTTACTATGTCATGGACAACCATTGTATGTATTCTCTTGATCTTTCTTTGCTCTTGTCTCATGTTACCTCACATTGACAACATCCATTGACCAATACTGGCTCCGTCTAAGAGCATCTTTTTCTATCCAGTTGGAATATTTCTCCTCCATCACACCTGTATAGGTATTCAGTCATGCGTTTTGTATTTTTCTATTACTATTAATAAACAAAATAAATATTTAAGTGCATTATGGAATCTGCAAAGATCGCCATACTTATCGCAGATTTCGCATTTACTAAACGGATATCACGTAGATGAATACGGGTATTATAGATCAGAACAAATATGGGTACGTTAACAAAATATTAGTACATAGCTAACACAAATATATGTCAACCAATCGATAACACCTCATGAGAATTAGTTAATAAACTAAATAAATATTTTACATAACTATTACATGTGTCTTACTTGTAAAGTTTATGATCTCAGACATATGTTGCTACAATCTGCCTGCTCATCGACTTCTCGGCTTCGAAATAGTTTGTCAAATGACTCTTAAACAATCTGTGATGGCTTAAATTCTCTTCGACAGTCTCTCGCATTTTTAATGTTTTTCCTCTCCGATAGATCAACTATCTCGGCGCGGATCACAAGTGGCTTCTGGGACTACCCATGTAGAGCAACAATACAGTGATTAGAACAAAATCTTTTTTCATACTATTTCCAAATAATATCAAAGATTGAAGCTATCACCTCCTAACAAAGTTGGTTGAATTTCTAATAATTTAGCAAGATCTCATCACTTAACTATTCAAACTCCACATTCGTATTTCTCGTAATAGCGCAACCATTTTCAAATTTTCCCCGCATTTCCAATCTCAAATGATTATACTTCATTATTTAAGATTACAACAAGCGAGTTATTGTATTTGCAAAATAGTTGTAAATAAAATGATAAATTCATAATTTGTCTTCTTTAATGCTTTAATCGGGTGATTTGTCGAAATACATCACGCATCTATATATCGCCTTCCCCAACATCTTTAGTTGGCTCAATTCTTGATCGACACCATAAAGGGTACAATATCAGCTAGTGGGTAATATTCACATATTGTTAAAAATAATATGATACCGTAGGTATCAAAACATCAATGTATTACGTATTTGTGCTATACGATACCACATAATTCGAAACATATAATAGAGATTAATTATACTATTACAACCTCCGAATGTTATTATCATGATCTAATAGCTAGTACATTACCCAATTCTTATATTATTAAAATACCCACGAAATCTTAGCATGATATAATATTTATGACATAAACCAAAAAATATTTCTTTTAGGGACATATATTTATCCTTCCTCGCTTCCTACATTACAAGCAGATTTCACAACTTCGTCAAGATTGGCATCCGAGATGTCAGCATCTCCCGAATGTTTTCTAGGAGTCCTCAAGATCATTTTTTGCGGGCTTTTGCTCCACCAACTACAAGTGAAACTACAATTAATTAATGGGATCATAATATTAAAGAGCTAAATGTTATAAGCGTATTTCTACACGTTGTACGCCAATTTCTTCCCCGAGATGGAGTTTGGTTTCACCTGCATACTGCTGTTGCATACAACGTGATCCATTTCAGACACTTTCGCCTTGTCCTTCCCAAATCTATCACTGGCCTCGCTAATTTAATAATGTATTAGTACTAATATAACAGCTTTCAAACTAACGAAGCGTGGGTACAATGTGACATTTTAGTCCGAATTTCATATGTTTGCAGCAGTGGATAGTAACATTATTTTGTTCAATCACATTTCGGGGTGACCAGATCACTTACATCAACATCATCCGTAGCTCGGGGCTTTTCTTTCCGGAGGGCTTCTTACATCACTATTCATTGTAGTCTCCTTATTCTCTTGTCTTGTTGCTTTCTTTTTTCAAGACCGTATACTTCTTGTCATTTCTTTTATTCTTCACTCTTCCGGCGCATCTTCATTCCTAACAGCTTCCTAAGCATTCTCAAATCATCCATCCGCTTGGTTAGTATTTCCATGTATTCCTGGTAACCATTAATTTGGCATTTGCAATGGGCAACATGCTTTGGCACTCACACTGAAATAATAATATTTTCCTCAGTACGTAAGCGCATCAGAGCATACTTGTTGGTGGTATTGCAGTTGACAGGATGAATACCATAGTATGTGATTGATGTGTATTACATTTTATCATAAAATATATATGAGCATGCAACATAATAGAAGTACATACCTAACACAAACATATGGTAATCAATCAATACCACGTCATGATAACTAATGTATTACATATTGTCGTATTTTATTCATGTATTACAAGCAACAAAAATAGATCGATAGAATAACACATTTTCGATAATAAAGATAATAAAATGGATACCATCACAATGTTTAAATGTATATTATAGAGAATAAAATGGATACCACAACACTACTAGTGAGTGTATTATAGAAACTCAATGTGATTTTTACAATCAAAATTGAATCTTTATGTTATTTTGAACAATACACAAAATCTAAAATGCAGTTTCTTCATATATATTCATACCCATTTTCATAAATAACCTTAAATAGCCTAAATACTTCCTCGAACTACCATTCCTCTATCAAATTGGATTTTTTTCTAAAATGCCTAATACTAACCTAAATGCAATTAAAATACCATACACACTACAATTTGCATACCACGACACTAATAACGAATACTTAAAATTTATATTATTTAGATGAACATGTAACTTTTTACCTTATCCATCGGGCATGCAACGGGGTCAAAGAGGAGGATAACTCATCCATCATCTCCTTTTCCTTCTCTGATCCCAATGGCTACTGCTAATCCAATGATCTCATCAACTTGTTCCATAGCCTTTGCGACCTTCAACTCATCCCACTCGCGGAGTGATGGACTTTTGTAGTTGCCTGACAACAACCTACATCCCTTCCCCATCCTCTCTAGGTAATTAATCTACAAAAAATGGAAGAATTGAGCTTGTTAGTACATTAAATTACTACATATAAGAAATGTCACGTAGAAATAAAGCTGCTGTAACAAAGTGCATATCTCCTAGTGTATTCAATTTATTGTTGTCCCACGCTTTCTCAAGCACCAATACATGTCCACACCAATTGTATTGGTTAATGTAGTTCACATCTTGATGAAAGACCAAGCTTAGATCATATCGCTTTATTGATTCAATAAACAATAGGCAATGTATAAGATGGCGCCTGCCTGATCATCCAACGAACCGGTTTCTCCACTAACACGCATATGGGACGGTCTTCTTCTAATCCCAAATGACGACTCCTGGCCCCCTCAAATTACGGATGTCCTCATTTCTACACCTCGTGAGGTCTATTCTCCTATGACCTCGCGACAATTTATATACTCTATGGACATCTCTCTCGGCAGTTTCGAGCACCTTTATGTCAAGCCAAACGGATATGAGGCATTTTTTCTCTCGAAGTTTTCCACAACTCATTTAACAAATTTTGTATTTATTCTCAGCCATTTCGAGATCTTCAAGACCCTCCGGTCAAATCGGTAATCATGGCTTCCTTGATCCCTGTGTTCCCAACTACTCCTTCGCTTAACCATCCCGTAAACATTCCTGTGCCAGCATTTCATCTTCACGCGCCAATGTCCGTTATCTTGGCCTTTCGTCTGGCCATTCTCTTTATCTTCAACCTTATCACCCACCTCCTCTATGTCACCGTCGCTTCCTATAACGAAAGACGGTCCGTAATGCCGGCTATCATTTTTCTAAACTCCTCGCCTCGAACATTTAATAACATGTTAGTGATTCAATAAATCCAAGCAATAATTTAACGTTATGTGTGACTTAGATATTATTTGAAATACCACTTCTAGAAAATCAAGATTCTAATTGATCACTTAAATCACATATATATATATGAATAGTTAAACTCTTATTTAATGAAAAGACGGTGGTAAGTTTGAGTTTTCCAAGTATCAACTTTCATATTGATTTGATTCACCTTCGAAAGTACTCTTTGATCAATTCCCTCAAGTTTTGCTAGCTTCACATCGTAATAGATCATTTTTAAAACAGAGGGAGAGTAGCAAATCATTTTTAACTTCACACAAAGTATACATTATTTTTAATGTTAAGGTGGGTAATGCAGATCATTTAACTTCACACAGATTACATCAAAATAGGTTTTTCTCTCAAAACTACGTGAATATGCCATCAAGATGCTATATGGAGAAAATTTGGAAATAATAATAGCTCATACCAAGATTCGGGGAACTCGGCAAGTTTTTTCCCTAAAATTGAACTCTAAATTCGACTAATACGTAAACCGCAATCCCACCATTAATTCATTTGAAGGATTCCATCAGATGCTGAACTTCATCATCTCCTAGCGATTGTATCATATTTCTAACAACTTACTTCATTCCAAAGGCATAATAATTCAAAAATAACCAACAATATTCCAAAGACATAATAATCCAAAAAATGACTTTAAGCAACAAAATTCCAATTACATATCAATTCAAAATTCCATATTTTAAGTAAATAACATTCAAAAAGACATAATATTCTATATTAAAATTCCTCCTTTTAAACCATATTTCTTACTATATATAAATTCCTTTTTTAACCACTTCAACCATTTAAGACATTTTATAAAAATAAATAATATTCTACCAACATAATCTAATTCTAAAAAATTCATTCAAATTCCAAAGTATTTATAAACGAACAACATAATACTTTATTAAATAAATACCACAATCAAATATATGAACATGCAACATTATAAATAGAAAAATACCGAAGTTTTAATTATTCCGAAAAGTTAATTAAGTTAACAAAACCTTCTTTATTGGTCGTTTCACCATTTGCTCGATCTTCAACCTCTTCCTTTTCAAATTTTCCTCATTGTTCCCTCTAATTCTAGGGGTTTATTTTTTCTAGTGGACCAAATTTGTGGGTCTTCGTGAATAGTTTTGGAGTTTGTGTTTTTGCTAGCTTTTGAATTCAATCGCTTTTTGTCGGATTTTATGTGATTTCAAGCGGTTTTGGTTTCGATTTAACGATTGAGTGGGAAGAGAGGCGCGAAAGTCTCGATTTGAGGGGGAAATGAAAGCGAATCTCGGGGATTGAGTATGGGTACGTGAGCAATTTTCGGGGGGTTTAATTATTTAATTAAAATAGAGATTTACAATTTTACCTCAGAAGATGCATAAGCATAACTTTCAGAAGATTCAAATACAACCCGAAATAATAAGATGTTTTGTTTAGGGGAATAATTTATCACCTGAAATAAAAATATGCTTTCCGGATAGTAACAAATATACAGAGGAATCGTTATAATTACTCGAGTAAGAAGAAATTCCGTAAGTCCGTAACATTCAACAAGTCAGGTGTGGTCTGCTGAAATGAAGATTAGCACAACTAGAATGTAAGATAATACAAAGCTAAGTATGATAAATCACCTTAGGTTCACTAGTCGAATTCGAACGAATATCAAATTATTTACACTTTATGAATATAAATACGGTTATGAATACACTTTCATTCTAATTTTTTGTTATGAAACTCAAAGTTAATTAACCTTAATTACTAGATGGTCAGGTGTGTTATTGTGAATTGTACATTTAGCTGTTATTTTCACAACATGACCAAGAGTTATCGAACTTAAAATATAAGTAATCGAATGATTTCATTTTAAACATGTGTGATCGATGATGCTTTTTCGAGAAGTTCATGAAAATATGACATTTTCTTTATTTCGTATTGAAACATATTTTATATTTTGTAAAGCTTTATCTAGTAACTAGTCGAGCAGGTTGAGCTCAATCGATAACTTATCAAGTAAAATTAAAACTTGATCGACTTAATTAACCGAATAAAGATTGACAAGCAAAGTTCTCGAGTTGGCAATATTAGGTACTGTCGATTACCATGTTCATCCACAATTACCATGTCCATCCACTAACACTAGTATGAAGTATATATGCCTCCGGGGGCACAACCTATCGACATAAAGAATTGAGTGTTAATATCGCCAATCTCACCTCTTTCATTTATCATGCCTCGACTCTCATGCTGAAATCCTAACCTCATGTCAAGTAGCTGCTTAAAGCCTAACTCCCCGATCAATCGAGTACTAAGACATCCGCCATTAACTTCTCTTCCGCGATATCGCAGCATGCTAATCTCTATGTTTGGCCAAGATGACTCGCTTAACAATTCAAGAACTATAGACCTTATCTCAAAGAAGCCCATCACGTGTACACCAACTCAAAGCCCATGAAAATGACTATTGACCCTCTTAAATATTCTTCCCACGCACAATATAGCTTTGGCTAGGGTTGGAAAGTTATATATTCAACTATATATGCATAGAACGTGTATGCCATTGGATGCCAATGGTTTTTCAAAGTCCACTAGCTAGTAGGGTAAAGCTAACTACTTTATTTTGATAGCTTGTATGAGGTTTCCTTCGTGAAATAACTAATGAACTAATTGCAACATGTTGCATTAGATTACAAAATTGTTCAATTCACCAATTTTCTTAAGAAGTAATCCCATGATAATTGCAAGCAACACTCATATATATTTGGTCTAAGACACTTTTATACAAAACATAGAATTTTATCAACGAAACCAAGAATTTGAAATATCCATCCAATATCAAGGCGTGTGAGAATCACATACAATCTATTTTAAATAGAATTGTTCTCAACAAAAATGTGCTAAAGTATAAGAAATTAAAACATCTATTTCTCATGATACAATGATTGCAATCAACACTTCTTTTAGTTCCTTATAATAAGCACTCTAAATAATGTAAGGTAACTCAAAAACAAGCAAGGAATTATCACCATAAGAATATATGAAAATGTTAATTGATTGTATTTTCATTAACTAATTTTTAATGGAAAATTGTTTCTTCAGGTAATTTAAATCAAAAAGTTTCAAGGGTTGTGATCAGCATGGGTGGACCTAGAGGGTTAGACGGGTATTCAAAACTTGTAGAAGGTCCTTCGTTCGAAACTTGTTAAAAGCACTTGTTTTTAATTTTTGTTCACTTCTATTCTCTCTAAAATAAATACATATACTAGATTTGTATATTTTGAATTATAAAATAAATATCTCATTTTAAAATCTGAATCCGTCCCTAATGATTAGTCATTCCTTATATCACTATTCACTTGTTTCTTTTAACTCCTGTAATAGTTAAGAGTCACTTCTATCACTCTATTATTACCGTTCTCATCTTAAGAATGTGTTAACGGCGACAACCTTCACAATGATTTATTTATGATTATTATTTATTAGAATATTATTTAGTATATCTAGAATGTTCTTTGTAGTTATACTTTTCTTGATTCATATCAATCTTGATAATATGATTTATACATGTCTATACAATAATAATTACGCTAATATTTTAGCTAAAGTTATGATTAGCCATAATTATAAAATACTACAATAATTACTATTGACCCTTCAATAACTACACCCCTGCGATAGATCCAAATATCCAATGAGAGATGGTAGCACTAGCACATTTGAGTGTCCAAAATGACATGCTAGTCTGGTTGGAAATTAAAACAAGAATTAGTTAGATTAGGAAACCGGTTTAGATTTAAATGTTAATATAAAATAAAGTGTAGGATAACTTCGTAATGAAGGTGTAGTATTGATTCTCCCAGCTTTGAGTATCCCAACTATATATACTAAATAACTTCGATGAAAAAGAATCACACACTACTACTGTTTTAAGCACTTCATCAGCAATTTTCTCTAATATATTATTGTGTTGACTCTGATTAAGCATAACCACGAAAAGCGTAACATACGTACTTTCTCCTGCATTATTTGTTTACAGTAAAATATCCTATTGTTATTGTAATAGAATTAAACTGCAATTATTTCCATGAAAAGCCGACATGCATATTTTTTAATTGGTGACAAATATAATCAATAGCTAGTATCATGCAACATCTAGAAGATACAAATCAATAAACAATAAGTTGAAAAGATGAAAAATTCAAAAATTAATGATGAAGTCTTGATGAGAAAGTTTCTATATTATTAGCCATTGAAATATCATTTTATTTATTTTTTAATGATAAAAATAAACAAAGTTTTATGCTTTTAAATAACAAATATCTTTTATTTGAATCACAATTATTTCAAAAATACTATATTTTAAAATACTATATTACATCTAGAAGATATAGTAGCTTGTAAAATACTATATTTTAAAATATTTTTACAAAAATATACAACATAGTCAAAAAAATTGAAATTTTGAATTCAAATTTTAAAAATCAACTCATTGAAATTCATAGTTGGATAGTCTTTTAATAATTGAGGGAGTAGTTAAACTTAATAGTATATATATATATATAGGTCTTAACCGATACACATAGATTTAATCTGAAAATTATCATGTCAATAGTAAACTACGGAGTATATTCAAAACTCAATTATATATTTTTCACCAAATAAAATATCAAACTCTTTAAATTCAAATTTTAGTTAGTTCATCTATATATTAAAAGTCAAATTTCGACAATCTTTGTGGGAGATAGTGATATTGTCATTTTAAGGAATTATATAGATTTACTAAGATCATGATAGTCCTTATCCAATAAGATAAAAATCTCTTTGGAATTGTTATCAAATTGGTTGAATCTTTTGAAAGGAAGAAAAAGTTGGTAATTAAAGAAGATGAAAAGTATGATTTTAAGAACCTTTATGGTTGCATTATACATGAAATATTCTTGAGGATTTGCGGAAGGCATAATAAAAGGTACAATTACGGGTTGTAAGGCCATGTACAAGAATCATTTTAACAGACACCAAAGTAAAAAATGATGAGACACTAATTGTTCTATTCAAAGATATTCTCTAATATATAATTCATTTACTTATAGATTCGTCAATAATCGTTCATAAGAATAACATTGTGCTTCCATTGCGTCAAAGTTGTTAGGTTTACGGATTTGCATTTTGAGATACTTATCCTCTATGAATATCATGTTAGGTTTATAATATTCAAAGCTTTCTTGTCTGCCATATAGAACATATACGAACATTCAAGCTACTTGATGAATTATAGATTGTTTAATATCCAGAACTAATGTGTAACTTATTAATTATTAGTTTAGTGATTACAAAATATTATTTATAATGATGAGATGCAATGGAATCGCTTGTAATATGATTTTTGAAAAAAAATATATAACTTAACAAATTTTTATCAAGGAACACATTGTAACATAATTCCATTTTCTAGAACCAATTCGGCTCTCACGTTTAACATTAATATCCTTACGAGTCTCTTGAGAAGTGATACCGATTTATTTTGATTAGCTTTTTCGTTTTTCAGGTGTCGATATTTGTGTCAATTACTTTGTATATACTACGCCGACACAAAGATTGTCGAGTTTGTGCTTCGTGGTCGAATTAGCAAGCTTTGTCTTGATTGGCAGTAAAATTTTGATTTGAATCAAAATTATAAAGTTAATAGTAAAGTGTATTGAAAATACTACATATTAATATATTTTTCCCAACTAAATATATAACATATTAAAAGTTATTTGAATTCAAAATTAAATAAAAATCAACTACTAAAATTCAAAGTGTCACAATCTTTTAGGAATGTAAGGAGTATATATATTATAAATAATTACAGGAAAATAATATCACAAAAAAAAAACTAAATAGAAATCCAATTATATCAGCTTTATATTTATTAGAATTAGTGATAAAAAGTAATTGATGGTCAAGTGTTGACATGAAAGAAACTATGAATGAAAATAAATTGAATTTAATATATAAATTGATAACCCATATATAGCGGTGTGTTAATATTTTGAAGACCACAAAATCACGTTCTTTTGCTACTGGCGCCTTATATATATATATATACTAGTAAAATATGCGTGTATTTCACGTAGTATTTTTATGTCTCAAATATTTAAACTGAGGTAATAAATAAAATAATTAACTATTTACATAAATTTATAAATTATATATTTGATTTATATTATAATTCATTTTGTTCATAGTTATATGATCCCTTATAATTTTTACAATATAATTTTAATAATACTAGTTATGTGCGCAATCTTTGTACAGAGTATTTTATTATTTTATAATAAAATTATAATGAAAAATAAATAAATTTAAAAAAAAACTAAAAGAAATAAGATGAAAAATTCTTAATGGAAGAAATAAAGATAGGGGCGTGAAACTTGACTTTTTATTTTCTGCTTAGTGATAATTACAGACATTAAGTAGTAGATAATATTTATAGTATTATTTTATGGAGAATTTATGCTTTGTTAGGCGATTCTGTGAAGAGATTCTTATGAAAATTAAAATAATAAAAATTTATCATAAGGGTAAAATAGGAAATACGTTAATTTGGCTTCAACTTTTGTAACCATGATCCGCCCACTAGCGTTATATAGTATAGATATTTAAAATTTTTATTCTGAAAATGCTAACTTCGTTTTGATGTTTAATAAAAAAAATGCACATTATATAATTTTATTTATTGTTAGAAAATATCATTTTTCTCTTTCAATAGAAAAATGCATCTTATATTTTTTTATTTATTGTTAGAAAATATCACTTCACAATTGATTAATAGTATAAATTATTCATTGTTCTACTATTAAATTTTATTTTATGTATTAATTTTAACTTATTTCAATTGATGATTGACTCAATAATATTTGCACAAAGCCCGAATAATATCAATACTTTTATGAAATTCTCTTAGTTTTAGCCACCTGAAAACAACCAAAGCTTCTAGCATTAGATGTCTTTTGTTCGAATGTGAAATAATCGAATGATTATATTGAAAATACGGTGGAATAAAGATGGCATCTCTTTTTAAAGCCCATATCTTTGTGCGATAATTATTTTAATAAAAGGTCGAACCTTAATAGTATATATGTGATAAATATTACTTGATATGGAAACTTTTAAAAATTTGGCGTAAATAACTTGACTTTTTTTAATATAAAGGTACTTGAAATCGTTGAATAGAAGATGAAGGTACCGATTTATACGTTGAATGTTAAATGAAAGTGGATTATATACATAACTATATATATTCATGTATGTGTTAACTTTACGCATGTATCGATGAATTATATATTTAGGCCTTAGTGAATTGAATTTTTTAATTTCCTTTCATATATTGAATTCAACTCGAATCTCATTTAAGAGCTTACATAATTTAGTAAATATGGTGCTTATAAATTATATATGATTGACAATCCCCAGTCGATAGTATACTTTGAATCTTACTCCCGAAAGAGGTCACGGGTTGAATCCCAAGACTATTATATCTCTTCCGATTTGCGGGCGTGATTTCCCACAAAAAATTCGCCGGCCCAATTACCCAAGAAAAATAAAGGATATAATTTTTATTTTCACGCTTAATTTAAGTAGAAACATGTAATCATTCCTCGCCGTATTACATTACAATGTGTTAATTAATGAAAAGAAACGTGAAATGTCTTAAATGTCCCTGTTTTATATGAATCATACGATATGATCCAATGGTGTGTAACTATGTAAGCTTATTCCTTACAATACATTTGTAAACTCCTAAGATGGGGCTTGTTATATATATTATAATAAAAAACATTAAAATTTTTAAAATAAAAATATCGAATCTATTAAATTTCTAAAATTATAAATTAAATGATTGTAAATACTCGATTTAAAGTGCTCCAAATTCACAAACTTTTACGTGTTCATCGATAAACATAATATTGATTTGAATAAAATTTAAAGCGATAAGAAATGCGTAAACTTGATGAAAATTTATTTAAAATAATTAAAATGATTAAAGGCGACTTAATCAAATTAATTAAATCAATACGCTAAAGAAATGCCATGTGGTACAGGGTTCTTGTCGAACCTTAAATTTAATGTAAAACCACAAATGCGAACAAGGATTTCGAAAATAGCTACGATTAAATGAGCATTAAATTTGGGGTTCGAGCTCACAATTTTATTACATTAAATCGGCCTTAAGGCCTCAAATTGAGGTTTAGTTTTGGCGTTCAAAATGAAAACTCAAAAGTTATGAATTTCCAAATAAAGGTTCCAAAAGGTCGAAATTCGATATAAAAATGTGTTGGCGCAGAAAGATCGAGGAGCCTTCTTTTTCATACAAAATAGGCACCTACGTATTATTACTTCGAGGCAAAGTAATTCTTAAATATCCGTCGGTTCGGATAACACACACACACCGAGAATTCAACGGTTAAGATCTTGATCCAAATGAAATTAAACAGCCACGTCAAGTAAGTATTCGAGCTTTAGAGGCATATAAACCCCCAAATTTAGAAAAAAAGCAACAATTCGAACTTGAAAAACATTTGAAAATATAAAGGCGACCTACGAGTGCAAGTTAAATCTTTTAGTACCTTGCGTGAAGCTTACCATTTTTGGTGCATGGAAAACTGCAAGACAGCAAAATAGGCGCTAGTGGAATTGCGCACAAAACCTGGCCAGTGGTGCTTCAGGATTAGAGCTCCATCAGTAGAAGTCCCAACACATATTTCGAGCGGCTTTGAATATTCGGGAGTAAGCTAAATAGCCCTACGATTATTCATAAATCTTACATGAACACACGAAAAATATCGGAGTTTGAATTCGAGTTCCAAATATAGGAATACCGCTGAGCATTCAGTCCCACATGGCTCGATTCACGAGGCCGGGGAAACACGTTGCTAAGGCCCACAGGTGATCGTTATCATAAACATGGTTGGGGCGCTCCTCCAGCTTCATACAATCCTTATGACGATAATTTGCTAAAGTGGATTGTGGGGAAAGCTTGACTAGAGCGTACGTTCTTCGTAAACTAAATCAAATCGAGTCAAATCAGCTAAGCGTACATTGCTTGACTTAAATCGAACCAAGGCAAATGAAGCTAGAGCGTACATTGGCTTGTGGCTTAAATCGAATCTAAATTGAGGTCGAATCTCGCTTTAAGTCTCATTCTCTGACAACCTGGCAGGCTGATACGCGTGTCTGGCGAAGCGATACATTGGCACGATAGCATAACTTTCCTGGCATCGCTTCATTACATCTTACGAGCTGGGTTACATCCCCGAATCAATCATTAAAACCGGTAAATTACTCACCAAAAACTCTAGAAGTCCATGGCGGTAACTTATACGACTACCGATCCCGCGCTGGAGTCGTATCCACCCAAATCCCGCGTAAATGGTACATCAGCGGCTGCGGTACAACTTTGTATTAAGTCGTCGATCGACATAGACCGGAGATCGAGTCGAACCCCAATCAGTCCATACAACCAACCGCGAAAATGCTGCTTTGCTAAAGAACCCCGTCTCGGACCATATCGAGTTGGCCCAGTACCGAGTCCGTGAGGCCGAGACACGTATCAGGCTTCGTAGAGCTTATCAATCCAAATCAAATCGAGTCAAATCGAGCTCGAGTTGGGCTGAATCAGAGCGAGTTCATGCGAGCTGCCTGTGAAGACGAGTCGAGTCAAGAAAATCAAGCATCATAAAATGTCGTCGGCAAAGCGGCTTAGGGATGCGTAGTTTGAATGATCGATCCTGCTTCGATTTGATAAAGAGCATGCGAGGAATTTTCTCTATAGTGGGTTTTTATTTTGTACCACCCAAATAAATAATAAAAATTATTTTTTGCATTACAAGTATATTAAAAATATTATTATTTGATAATTTTTTATCAAATATTATACCACGTAAATAAAATATTTGAATTTAACGTTTAATACATGAAAAATTGAATCTAAACGACAATCATTGGGGTGGAGGAGTATTTAGATATGTAACTTGACACACTTTTTTATTTGATTGTTGAAATCACAATACAAAATATCACATAAAAATTTAGATATATATTCTTTAATAGTAATTTTTGGATTAAAAAACTATTTTAATTTATAATTGAGTAATGATCATACAAAAAAATTTAGTATGAGTAGACTAATTCATTAAATTAAAATAAAATTTACTTATTGTTATGAAAAAATTAAGCGTAATTATATGAAGCAAACTTTATACGTTGATAAAGATGTTGAGTATTCCCTCAGATCCTATTTAGTTAATCATGAAGAAAATTTTTCTTTGTTCCTTTTACTTGATCGTTTACTTTTTCCCGTCTGATATTTTACATTGAACTTTTAAAATTCTTTGCGTCATTGGTTTGTCTCCTGTATTAACTTTGCGTCGTTTGGTTTATAATTTTCCTACTAACTTGAAAATAGTAAAATTAATATCTTATTTGTAATAATCCGTTCGTTACTAATAATGCGTAATAGTATCTTAGTTCTTCGGTGGATTATTTGAGGAGAAATCAAAATTTCAAAGTTGAATAGTGAGCTCTGACGAATCGTCGGTTGGTAGTACGTTGTTCGGTAGTTAAATTTTAAAGTTGTAATCGGATAGTAATGATATTAGTTGGGTGGTAATATAATTTGAGGGAGTAGAAATGTTGATGTTTGGGATTAGTCGTCGAATAGGTTAAAGCGAGAGATATCGTCAATTAAAATGTTCGAGGTTTTCACGGTTGGACTATTGGGCCAACCGGCTTACTTAATCATCAAATAAAGACTGAAAACACTCCCCGACTGTACTCCTTACGCTTGGCGGCGGCAGGCAGCGATGAGCTCACTACTCGCTTTTATTTTTTTAACGATTCTGCTTGAATGCTTTGCGAGCTTTGGACCTCGAAATTTGCTTTGAGAGTTTATACCATAAATGCATCTCTTCGATTCGAGTAAAAAAGGTCGGATCTTTTTGATTATTTTGTGAGTTTCGGTTGAGTTGACTTTTGTATTTTGAATTTTATTCTTCTGATCGATTCTTGGGTTCTAAATTAGTTATTCTTGAGTTGAAATTACGTGTTTGATGTGGAATTTTGGCAGACGTTTTAAGGCCGTTGACTTTGGAATTTTGGGTTGACTTCGGTTTTATGAGATATTGTTGAATATAATTATTATCTGAGCTTAGATTATAGTATAGGAGATGATAATAATCGATATTTGGGAGTAGAAAGTTTTGTTATAGTTGAGTTGACTTCGGAGTTGATTTTGTGTTAACTTTTTTTTAAAAGCGTTATTGAGTATAAATATGTTATTGGGCGCTTTTATTGTGATTGTTTTGAGGTGAAATTACGAATTATAAGTTGTTGGAGGAATATATGTTGAAATTAGTTTATTAGATTTTATTATTATGAAACTTTTTAAATTTAGAGATTTCTTTAAAGCCGGTTTGATTAGTTGGAAAAGTTGATATATTGGGTTGATTGAAGTGGTTGAAAATGTTAGTATTTTGGTTAAGGTGTTGACGATTATGGGATTTACTCGGGATAGTTGAAATTCGTCATTTAATAGTCTTTGAAACATAAGTGGCAATCCCCATGCTTAAGTTGTTAATTTGTAAGCTAAAATGGGTTGAAAAAGTCGGAAATTTAATTAAGATAAGGGTTAAATTTTTTGCGAGTAGTAATTGTAATTTCGGTGTTTTGATTAGAAGCGGGCGTGGGTAAGGCATATGGATCGGGCAGGGACTTTTCTTATTGCTAACTTGAGGTGAATCTTTATACGCGGGTGCTACCTTACGTACTTTAAATTGTGTGAACATATGGAATTTGTGATCATGATTATATTTAGAATGGTATACGTGTCATTGTGGTATGATTACATGTGAGAATGGTATACATGTAATTGTTGTATGATTATGTGTGATTATAAAACCCATAACTTTATCATTATTGGCGTTAAGATTTCTTTGAAGGGTAAGTAATAGGCAGACTTTCGACTTATGTTCGATTACGTGGCTTTGTCGTATTTGTTGTATTTATTGTGCTTATCGGTACTTTTGGTATTTACATGGCACTTGTCGGTTGTGATTGCTTTATGATTGCGAGATGTTTAGGCATTGTTGCTTGGATATTGTTTGGGGAGTAGAGTAGTTGGTTGTTGAGAGGTGTTGGAGTTATGCGTGACTACGAGGTATTTGAGTATCGAGGATTTGACCTATGGTGGGATGATTAGGGGTTAGATGACTCTAAACTTCCTTGCGAGGATATGTGACGATATTGGCCTTATACTACGGTATAAGAGCGGTAGAATCTTTATGATCAACTTTCGCATTGCATTGTTGTGATTGTGGCCTTATCTTGGTGTATAAGTGCGGTTTGGCACCCCTCTTGGTATAGGCGGTATAGTCTTTATGATCAACTTGGCATTATGCGTTGTCGGTGTGGCCTTATCTTTGGTGTATAAGTGCGGTTTGACTTATACTCTTGGTATAAGAGCGGTATATTCTATGATCACTTTGTTATGTGCATTGTCGGTGTGGCCTTATACGATGTAAGTGCGGTTTGGCACCTCTTTGGGGTATAGGCGGTGTTTATTAGCGATTGGTCGTTCACCTTGAGGTAGGCAGTTGAGCGTATGCGCGTTAGAGGTTGACATAGTTGTGGAGATATGAAGATAGATGGTTTGATGACTAGAGTTATAAATGCATTTTATTTGAAATCCTATGATTTTAATGCAGGTGATGGTGTGCACTTATTGAGACTTTGTATTATATCTTGACATGTTGTTTAAATTTGCTATGTTGTTGTATAGAGGCCATTTTTATAACTTATTTATTGGTTATAGATATTGTCTTTGATTATCTTAGATGTTGCATTGATGAAATTATGTCGAATTTGGTTTTATTGGTTGTTTATTGATAATATTATCAGTTTTCTTGTGGATCTAGGTTGGTGATGTCGTTATCGTCGCTTTAAGGTTAAAAGTTGAGTTGGTTAATGGTTGAGACAACTTTTGAATGAGGACGTGGGTATAAAAATCATAAACCGGCGTTATTGCTGTCCCATAGATGATGTTGATGGATCTTTATATATAGTGGAAAGTTGGATTCAAGCGTGTTAGTATATAAGTTATGATACAACACGGCGTTGATACCGTTGAGGTGGATAGTTCGAGTAGGCGAATGAAATTTGGTGAGATAATTAAAATGCAAGTTATTTTGATTTAATATATCGTTGCTCGATTGTATTAAGATAAATATAAGCGATTTGGAGGTTCTTATGATAAGCGTTCGGATAATAAATAGGATGTATGATGATTATAATTGGGAGTAACAACTTTCCGGTGAACTAAAGATAATTGGTTGAGTTGTGGTAATGTTTGAGTTGTATATTATATCGGGAAATAATTTATCTTGAGGAAAAGATAACAAATAGAGAAGATATCTCTTTGTGATTAGATTAATAACGTGAGTAAGTTGTTGACGTGGCGTGGAATTACATCGATTGTTAGTCGGAGAAGCCATTAAGGAAAGATTTATCTTTTGGTGAGTAGCATATAACATATAGCGTTGAGGTATATAGTCTACATATAGGTAAGGGACTGAATTATCCTTGTTTACATGATAAGGTAGGTTAACCACATGATATTTGTATTGACTCGAACTTTTTAGGTGACTCATATTTAATAGGCTGAAACTTTTATCTTTTAGGTTGTTGCTGGGGAACCGTAGAGATGCGTTAGTAGAGGCTGGCGCGTGCAGCGAAGGTGGCGATGGTGGCTTGAAGGCGCCGAGAGTCACTTTTATCTTCTTTGGAGTTTTTGTTATGCTAATAATTATTGTCCTCTCGAGTTGTAAAACCGTTGTTTGATGTTGTATTTATATTATTACTTTTAGGTTGTTGCTTAGTGTTGGTTAGTTCGCCGATGAATGATTGTATTGTTTATTTATCGTATTAAATGATCGTTTTATCGTTATCAAATGCGTTGGTAGCTACGATTGTCGAGGTTGATGGCCGATTACATTACTCCCGGGGGCCGCACAGGCGGGTCGTTCTATTTTCTTTAATAAAATCTTTTTAAGGTATGATCAGTAAATAGGAATGAGTGAGTATTTTCGTATAATTGGGCCAGAGATGTTGATATTAACTTATACAAATGATATGCCAAAGTAGTAATCACTTCTTTATGGCGTATTAAAAGTAAAGCTATATTGAATTATTTCTAGAAATTTTATTAATTATTGAATTGTTATAGGAGTCCTTTTTAGAATTTTAGAAAACGTATTTTTTTTTAAATTGATAAAAAATATTATAACCAAGGATAATATAGTAATTAGTAGTCGCTTTAAAGCAACGTCTGAGAAATTACATCAGCTTGCGTATTCCAAAATAGCTTTGTGAAAATTTGGAATCTTTGATGCTGTATTTCAGCTTTGCAGGATTGGTATGTCGATGGGAGTAGGAATTTTCATTTTATAATTTTATTAGTGAGTGTCTAACCATTACGCGACTACACGAGACACACCCAACTCCTTATGTACGACTTTATGACTCACTACTTGGTCACGCTGCCTTCTTAACAGATGACATGTTCTCGGTCCTCCTGAGTAGCATTAAAACTAGAATAGCAAAAGAAAGTAAGATTAGTATACGTCCTTTGACTCAAGTACTGAAGCATTTATAAAAGACGAAAAAAGGAATCCGAAGTATGAGAAAAGTGGAGACCCGGAACTGGGAATCGTTTGGTGTCGGCCTCTTGGCTAAAGACATTGCTAATAATAAAAGAAGCGCAAATTAGAGAGTGTTGGTGAATACAGAGTGAAGTTTAATGTTATCTATATCTATATCTATATTTATCATATCTATATCTATTTATTTATATATATATATGTATAATATATATATATATAAGTCTGAGGTTGACAATGTTAAAGTTTAACAAACTTTAGTTGGAAGCGGAATTTATGAATGGGTGCTTAATTGTATTTTTAATAAATTTTAATTAAAATTAAAAGGCTACCAATCTGAAAATCTTATAATGTAGGATTACGTGCAAAAGAATTTTTCTATTGGCAGGGCTACATTAATTGTATGTGGTATGAAAGTATGATGCTGCTTAATAAAATTATTAAGTTTGATACAAAATTAACACATTATTTTTACTTGAATAATCAAAAATATTATGTTAAGAATAATTATGGGTTAAAAATATGATGAAAATATTGTTAATATGATGAAAAACTGACTTTAATAAATATATATGCAATTTTAAAATATATTATAATTTATTCAAATCAATGTTATGTATATAAATTAGGATGGTAAAGTTTGTTAATTTAAAAAATTAATCACAGTCGATCTACAATAATCGAAATGCATCATTTAGTTGATCGTGTAGGAAAATGTTCTCTTTCGTTTTTCTTGTCGTATAGAAGATGATCTGGCCTTATCTTGTCTTTAAAACTTGCTCTACTTAATAAATCTTTTATTTCGCTGATTAATTAAAGTATTTTTAATAAAGTCTGCTTTTAGGATATATTAGTAATATTAATCAAATCATAAATCTTACCAACTGATCAAGTAAATTGGGACGGAGAGAGTAATAATTTGTTAAATTTTATTGAAAAATCTCTTAGGCATGAAGGTAATAAGTATATATTCCCTCCAATCCATTTTAATTAATTTTCTCACATACCGAGATAAATCTTTGATCTTTTCAATTACTCTTTAATTATATTATTAAAAAAATTTTAAAAATAATATTACAAAAGACAAATCCAATTATATAAATTTTATATACTTTAGAATAATGAATAAATCATAATCGATGGTCAAAGTTCAATTTTAAAAAAGTTAAACGACAATTAAAATGGATTGGATGGAGTAGTAATCATAAATTATCAATTTTGTTGGTGGAGTTTTAAATAATTGTGACTATTGAAAAAGAAAATTGAACGATCTTTCGAGGAAACGGCGTCATATTTAGTTTAAATAATTTTAAGCGATGAAAAGAAAATTAAATGAGCGTTTAGAGATGGAGGTGGTATGGGTCTTCGTAATTCTTTAGTTTTTGTCGGTTGAGTTTTAAAAATTTTGACTATTGAACAAAAGAATTGAGCAGTCTTGCCCAAAGATGGATTATTAATCAATTTAGTATTTGTAAATTTTAAATTTTGATTATTGACTTTTAAATAATTTTAAGCATTAATCGATTAACGCTTTTTAGAGATGGAGATACTATGATATTTTCTAATTTTTAAGTTTTGTTGGTTGAGCTTAAAAATTTTGACTATGAAAAAAAAATTGAAACCTCACTAAGGAATGTCTCTTTGTATGTAGTATTCGTAATTTAGTAGTTAAATTCTTAATAATTTTAACTATTGAAAATCGAACAACCTTTTAGAGATGGGGATCATATATAATATTCATAATTTTGAAATTTTGTTGGTTGAGATTTAAATAAATACAATTGCTTAAAATAAATTTTTAGATCTTTAAGAGATTAAATTTAAGTATGTAATTCATAAAATTACATATTTAAATGGTTGAAAAATTATTTTGGTTGTTAGTTAGATTTAAAATGCAGAATGTTACTTAGATGATCATAATTGTGTAAATATTCCTATAAATACAAATTTAATAATTTCAGTAATCAATTATACAGCTTCAAAATGTTGAATTAAATTTATAGGGATCGGTTAATGAGAAATTCGAGGAAACATGATGTTTCATATGTCTTAGGTTGTCTGCATATTAAAGCTATATCTTATTGAAATATAATTCTTAGAGAATATAGGTAAACATGTGCATATAATTTTCTCATCATTTTATTAGCTTATTGCGTGATTGTTTTCGAACCGTGTGATTGTTTTAAGGCTGAAGGATGTGTGTTTACTATTCTTAAGAAAAGAATCTCGTTCGTGTGATTATCCCGTTCTTGAGTGAAACATCTGAGTTGTCGCTTTTTATTGGCCAGAGATAGAGATCTTTGGTACATGTCAATAGCGTATAAATTTTGCTTATTAGGACATATATTTTATTACTAACATATATTAAATAATAATTACAGATAGTAACGAGCGATGTATAATGATTTTATTTTTATTTTCAAAACCATTGCTTTATTTAAATTAACTAATAGATTTACTTTACTATAATAATTTAATTATAATTTATACATATTTAAACTTGTGTACTTTTATAAATCTATTAATAGGTACTACTATAAATCTATTAATAGATAATGAACACACATATAGAATTTTCATCTTATATTATGCGTTATATGTAATTTGAAAACTTCTTTTTTTAATTTTCAAACAATGATGTGAATCACTGTTAAGTAATATACATATAAGTTAGATATGTATTACGAGTTTTCTACGTTGTTGAATTTTATTTAGATGTCAGTTAGCTTACATTGTTTTAACTTTTACCCGTATATTATATATTGTAAGGGAAAATCTCACTATACCGACAAATTGAAAATAATAAAGGATAGCTAACAATCAGCCTTCGAGGCTTGTAAACAATAAATCGAAATACCAAATATAATAGGTAAAAGGTAAGGAATTCACGTGTGAAACGTAATTGAGAAAGGTAATACTTTGAGAAATATAAAATCATTATGAAAACTTGGCTTCCACGTTTATCTTTGATTACGGATGAAATAGAACGTTATAATTTAAATATTATTTTCTTTTTTAACAATGCATAATAGTTCTTAATTTGAAGCAATAAAATTGTTAGAGAAGATACCAAAATTAATATTAGTTTTCTTAAAATTGTTAGTGAATAACTATATATAATAAAAAATAATGATAAACACAAAAAAAAAAAGATATGACAAAAGAATAAACTTGATGCCTTAAACACTCCATAAAATGGTGATGTGATAAAGATGATGATGTATTGAAGATATCGCTTTAATTATGGCTCATATAAAATGAAGAACTGGTTCATGTAAGTGTAATAACCGGCTCGGTTAATTTCGATAATAATATTAATTAAGTAAAATTTATTTGAGCCGAATTAGATTTATAATTTGATAGTAATGTAAGGGATAAAATTGGGATAAGATTGGTGTAATAACCCGTTCCGTACTAATATTATTGAAATAGTATACTAGTTGCTCGGTGGAGTATTTCGAGGAGAAATAAAAAAATTCGAAGTTGAATAGTCGAAAATACAGCGAATCGGTCGGTTGGTAGTATATTTCGGTTTTGAGAATTTTAAAGTTTTAATCGAATGGAATGACATTATTTGGGCGGTAATATAATTTGAGTATATAAATGTTTGTTAATGTTTGGAAGTTGATTGTCGAAATAAGTTAAAACGAGAAGTATCGATTGAATTAAACGATCGGGTTTCACACGACTTAAATGAGCCAACCCATTTAAGCCCATATATTCATTTGGGCCAACCCAAATGGAACAAAGGGACCGAAGTCCCTCTGCCTTCAAGACCGACGTGAGAATGCTCCCCCCCCCCCTTTGATTTTCTTTCTTCGATTTCTCCTCCGTTTCTCAAGCTTTGGACCTCAAATTTCTGGGAGAGTTTCTCCTCATCATCCTCGTCGTTTCAAGGTAAAAAAGGTGCGATCTTGTTGAGTATTTTGTGAGATCTCCCGAGTTTGACTTTTTGTTGACTTTTGTATTTTGAATTTTATTACTCAATTGATTCTTGGGTTCTAAATTAGTTATTCTTGAGTTGATATATCGTGTTAAATGTGGAATTTTGGACGTTTTTAGGGCCGTTGACTTTTTGGGATTTTGGGTTGACTTTGATTTTTATGAGATATTATTGAATATAATTATTGTTTAGGCTTAGATTATAATCTAAGAGTTGATGATGATCGATATTTGGGGTAGAAAGTGTTGTTATGGTTGAGTTGACTTTCGAGTGATTTTGGGTTGACTTTTTCTAAATTGTGGTCGATAGTATAAATATGTTATTGGACTTTATTGTGATTGTTTTGAGGTGAAATTATGAGTATTAGGTTGTTGGAAGAAAATATGTCGAAATTAGTTTTATTAGATTTTGAGTAGTAAACGGGCTTCGGGATTTGAGGTTGTTAGAAACGGGTTTGATTAGTTGGAAAAGTTGATATTTTGGGTTGATTGAAATTGATTGATAATGTTGGGTATTTTGGTTAAGGTGTTGATCGATTATGGGTTTTGGTCGAGATAGTTGAAATTCGCCATTTTAATAGTCTTTGAAACATAATTAGCCATTTATACTTAAGTTGTCAATTTGTAACTAAAATGGGTCGAAAGTCAGAAATTTAATTAAGATAAGGGTCTAAATTGTTGCGAGTAGTAATTGTAATTTCGGGTGTTTTGATTAGACGCGGAGTGTGGGAAAGGCACTTGGATCGATCAGACGGGACGTTTCTTATTGCGAACCAAGGTGAGTACTTATCTCACGTGTATTACCTTATGTACTTACTTTAAATGGTGTACATGTTACCTTATGTACTTTAAATGGTGTACATGTCCTTGTAATATGATTATGTGAGAATGGTATACATGTAATGGTTGTACGATTATGTGTGAGCCATAATATGATTATGTGACTCTATTCTGCAGCATTGAAGACTGGCTTGAGGTAAGTGATGGCTTGAACTCCCCACTTATATTACTGTTATATTTCTGTGGCCTTGTCGGCACTTTTGTATTTCTGTGGCCTTGTCGGCACTTTGTATTTCTGTGGCCTTGTCGGCACTTTTGGGATTTATGTGGCCTTGTCGGCGGTTGTGATTGATTTACGATTGTGTGCTGTTTTAGCTGTGTGCTTTAATGTTGTTGGGAGTAAAGTAGTTGGTTGTTGAGAGGTGTTGGCTGGAGTTATGTATGACTTTGAAGTGACTTGAGGTAAGTAGTAGCTTGGCTCTCGACTTACGTATTTTCCGTTCTGCGGCCTTGTAGGCATTTGTAATTGATTGGCCTTGTCGGTATTTCTGTACTTCTATGGCCTGGCGGCGTTATGATTGAGCGTGATTGGGAAGCGTTTTATACATTGCGTTACTATTATTGGGTGTTGAGTAGGGGTTGTTGTGGTGATGGCTAGAGTTATACGATATCTTTGAGGTGAAACATTATTAGGAAATGACCACAGAGATTGGGATGGTTATGGGTTAGGTGGCTACATAGGCGTTGTTTATCATTTCCATACTTGATTATAGAGCGTTGTTTATGTTTTATACTTGATTATAATAGCGTTGTTTATCGACTTTATCTTGG